>OV651819.1:82898583-83037628 GCA_927349885.1 Psylliodes chrysocephalus
ATTCCATATTAGTTTCGGTTCTACAACACCTCTAGCGTCTCCTTTTGGCCCTGGTAAGTGAGTGACTAAATTTTTTTGACGAAGTTCTACTGTTTATACCATGTAGGCTATCCAAATACCATTTACGTGTATTTTTAGAATACATCACCCTTCGTGCATGGACAGTTGGGTCTGCTAGCATAGGAGAATCATCATCATCATCGCTAGGAACGGATGTTTCAGATTTGTCATCTTCATATTCAGTGAAATTCCCTTGTTCACTTTCGTCGCTCTCCACAATGTCAGAATCGTTCGGGTCTTCATCTATTAATTGCTCTAATTCTTGGGGTTTTAGAGGTCTTTTTCTGGATAAATTACAAGAACTGGTTCCAGGTTCGTCTAATTTAGGTCTTTTTGGTTCCATTACAGTAGTATACGAAATGTTCTAAATAGAGAAAATGCTGCAGTTAAATATAAATTTATTAAAAAGTAACTCAACTTACCCTAGCGATTTTTTATACCATAAAGCACAAGGTGGCGTCATATACGACCTTCTCACGATAACTCAAAACTGGCAAAATTGAACACACTTTCTCGTTCGGCATCTACAAGACAACTAAAAGCAAGGAAGGTACTGAGCCGCATCGCCACGAAATCCGAAGAACGTCGTAGTAATCACGAGTTGGATAACGCTCGGTGTCGCCGTTGACTCCACCTTGTGGTTCTAGAGATAAAAGTTAAACGAAAATAATAGTTAAAAGTCTCAAGTCCTTAAAAAGTTGTCTGCATGAGAATTGTGTATTTTTGAAAGTAATGGTTCTTACAGCCTTTTTTGTAACACAAGTATGGCATTTATTCTACTACAATTTCCCCAACATAATATGCAGTAATTCAAAATCGGGTGAATTTGGGCGAAATAATACATTTTCAGGATATTTACTTAAATGAAATGCCTTAGCTGCCAAAGGACATAACAGTGAGTGGCTAATTTAGATTTGTATGGTCAACATGAAAATCCCAAGAAACATTACAATCAAAATGAACTCCTAAAAATTTGACGCATCTACTTTGAGTTATAGATGTACCATTGTGGCGGACCAGTAAACTATAATTTAACTCTCTTGGGGAAAATAACATATTTGTTTTATTAACATTTAAAAATAGCCCATTGTTGTCACAATAACTAAGCATAGTTTCGACAGCCATGTTAGTTGATCTCGTAACAAAAGAATATCTTTACTCTCAATACTAGATAATGTATCATCAGCAAATTGAGTGATGAAAATATTAGAACTGGCTAAGTCGTTAATAAAAAAAAGAAAAAGAGTAGGACTTATGACACTACCTTGTGTTACTCCGGAACTGACTTTTCGAGAAGTTGATAGATTTTTTAATGAATTTGAATTAAATAGAACTGTTTGGGATCTGTTAGTTTAAAGAGATTTTATCCACATCAGAGCAGGGCCCCTAATGCCATATAACTCAAGTTTATGTAAAAGTAATTCTTGATTTGTCTCGAAGGCTCGAGAAAGGTCAAAAAACAAAGTTAGACATTTATTATTTTCATCAAAATTTTCTAGGATATGATTGAACGATGTAAGAGTTGCATCTTGAGTAAAAAGACCTTTTTGGAAACCGTATTGATAAAGATTTAAAATGCTGAACGTGTTAATATAATTTACTAGCCTGGTTTGGAATGCTTTTTCGTAGATCTTTGAAAATGCTGGTAATAATGACATGCCACGATAATTTACGAACTTGTTTTCCTCCTGTTTTAAAGAGTGATATGGTAACTGCACTATTTAGGATCTGAGAAAATAAATCGTTTTGAAAGAACAAATTAATTAAAATAACCAAACGTTCCACGATATATTTCAATGCATGAAACAATAAACTATATGGAATTTCATCAATTACGCAAGATTTTTTGAAGATATTGTTGTTAAAATTGTTTCTACCTTGGATTATGTTACTGGATATAAATCCGGTTATCCCGGAGCAGTCTGGAGCTAAGATATATACCAGAAGCCTGGAGAAGGGCCAGAGTCACCTTTAATCCTAAATCTTTCCGACCAATCAGCCTCACATCCTTTGTATTAAAAACAATGGAGAAAGCTGTTGATAATTATATCGGAACGAAAGTCCTGGAGAGGGTGCCACTCCACCACAGCCAACACGCGTACCGAGCAAGAAGATCTACAGAAATTGCCCTGGTACAGTTGACTGATGTAATCCAGGATGCACTGACAAACAGAGAACCACCAGGGCAGCGACTAAATGTCAGTAAATGTCACCCTGACAGAACAAAATACAAAATAATAAAATATTTGTTTATATTTCGAGTTTACTGATTTTTAAAATAAAACAAAAACAAAAATGAAAAAAAAATTAGTCACCAGCTGAGAATCGATCCCCGGTTTTTCACGTGGAAGTCAAGCACTCTGTCGATGCCTCTACGTCCACTTTTACGATTTTGGTTTTAATACTCGTAATTAAAATAGTTTCATATAATTTGATTAAATTTAATTTTTTTTTTTCATAATATGGTTCAAATAAAAATAAAAATGCTATTATTTACGATTATTTATCGATTATACAAATAACTCATTTTAATGTACATTTGATCTTGATATTTAAAAAATATACTGACAATTTGTTTGACAGGATTATCACTTATTTAAATTTTTAAAAATTATAGTAGTTGGGTGTCCAAAATATGAATCGTGATTGGTAAAATAGTATATTATGTTACTAGGAGTAGAAGGCCAACATTATGTGTTGAGCCCAGAATTTTGCACAGATGAGGCGTTAGCCGAAGCTGTGCAAACTGGGCGAAACATATAATGGGCCTTCTAATTCGAGTGACATATACTATTTTTTTCTTCAAGCATTTAAATAAAAGTATGGATAAAAATAATTAAAATAAAAAAGCTGAAATTAATAGAATATCTGTAAAACTAAATAACAGTTTAAAAAAATGATGTACCTACCTTAGTTGCTAAATATCTCTTGTTTGGTGCATTCTTAAGAAAGTTATCAAACTTCTGTTTAAAAAAAACTTTTGACTTCTTCGGTTTGTAATTATCACCTTTTCGTTTTAAGAAGGCAATTAATTTTGAATAGTTTTCAATTTTTACATTATGTTTAATATTTAGTTTTGATTTCAGCATTGAATACTGCGGCCACATTGTTGAACTTTTGAATTTTTCAGACAAATTAGTAAAATATGCGATCAGAACATTTTCTGAATAAAAATGTACGTGATTTTCTTCACTCCATTTCACAAATTTTGTGTAAGCATAATCGTAAACTTTCTTCGATTTCGTAGGTATTAAGGTTTCTATCGAAGATTTCGCTACTTAGAATGGATATGAAATATATTCGTTCAGTTGAACGCAATGACATACTTTTTCGTTTTGTGAGCTAATATCCATGAGGGTGTAGAAACAATATATATGCATATTTCATATCCATTAAGCTTTTGTTTAAACTTCGTTTACGTGACGGTAACAACCTGAAATATCAAAGAAATATGTACACATTAAATTGACATCCGGATCAGTGCGATGAAATATTCTGATAAATTAAAAAAAAAACATACTCGTATTACGGTGCAAACGTTGCTTACCTTTCAGGAAACAAAAACAGGAAGCTGTCGATACGGTTAAAAAATGACCGGAAGGGGGATTTTATCGTTTAATTGTGCGCTTCTACTCCTACACGTTCTTAGCAATGCAATGATTTTGGTCACTAGACCATAGTACGTACATATTTCATTGGCGCCCTTAAACAGTTTTTTCATCAGAGAAAGAGGACGGTGAAATATTTTTATTAATGCTCTTCCTTTTGAATGTTATATGTATAATGTATACAGGATCAGATCCGGACCGGGTATTGATAACTTGTACTCAAGGGCCGGGTACTTTTCAATACTTAAGAACCAGTAACAAGTACTTTATTATTAGGTTTATATTAAAATCTCTAAATAAAAAAATAAGCCGAGACAAAATCTGAATTTTTGGTTTATTTCAAATTTACTAAAACAATCAAATGTCAATATTCATCGCATAACCTGTCGAAAACATTACTCCTAGTACAAATACCCCAATTTTACAGATACAATTTTTTAAGTACATTTACTACGCTACATCTAACTTTACCTAATTACCATTTTTAATTTACCACGATAGTTGACTTTTGTTACGATTAGCACTTCAAAGCATGACTTAATTCTGTTGTGGTTTATATTGACAACTTTTGACATACTATAGAAAAAATATACATCATCAATAATACCAGTTTATACTCAGAAACTAATAAAGAAGTTATCCCAGATTCTGCATTATTAACTATAATTATTAAACATAAACCATTACCAGCATAACAAACATAACAAACATAACAAACATAACAAACATAACAAACATAACAAACATAACAAACAACATAACAAACATAACAAACATAACAAACATAACAAACATAACAAACATAACAAACATAACAAACATAACAAACATAACAAACATAACAAACATAACAACATAACAAACATAACAAACATAACAAACATAACAAACATAACAAACATAACAAACATAACAAACATAACAAACATAACAAACATAACAAACATAACAAACATAACAAACATAACAAACATAACAAACATAACAAACATAACAAACAAACATAACAAACATAACAAACATAACAAACATAACAAACATAACAAACATAACAAACATAACAAACATAACAAACATAACAAACATAACAAACATAACAAACATAACAAACATAACAAACATAACAAACATAACAAACATAACAAACATAACAAACATAACAAACATAACAAACATAACAAACATAACAAACATAACAAACATAACAAACATAACAAACATAACAAACATAACAAACATAACAAACATAACAAACATAACAAACATAACAAACATAACAAACATAACAAACATAACAAACATAACAAACATAACAAACATAACAAACATAACAAACATAACAAACATAACAAACATAACAAACATAACAAACATAACAAACATAACAAACATAACAAACATAACAAACATAACAAACATAACAAACATAACAAACATAACAAACATAACAAACATAACAAACATAACAAACATAACAAACATAACAAACATAACAAACATAACAAACATAACAAACATAACAAACATAACAAACATAACAAACATAACAAACATAACAAACATAACAAACATAACAAACATAACAAACATAACAAACATAACAAACATAACAAACATAACAAACATAACAAACATAACAAACATAACAAACATAACAAACATAACAAACATAACAAACATAACAAACATAACAAACATAACAAACATAACAAACATAACAAACATAACAAACATAACAAACATAACAAACATAACAAACATAACAAACATAACAAACATAACAAACATAACAAACATAACAAACATAACAAACATAACAAACATAACAAACATAACAAACATAACAAACATAACAAACATAACAAACATAACAAACATAACAAACATAACAAACATAACAAACATAACAAACATAACAAACATAACAAACATAACAAACATAACAAACATAACAAACATAACAAACATAACAAACATAACAAACATAACAAACATAACAAACATAACAAACATAACAAACATAACAAACATAACAAACATAACAAACATAACAAACATAACAAACATAACAAACATAACAAACATAACAAACATAACAAACATAACAAACATAAACAAACAACATAACAAACATAACAAACATAACAAACATAACAAACATAACAAACATAACAAACATAACAAACATAACAAACATAACAAACATAACAAACATAACAAACATAACAAACATAACAAACATAACAAACATAACAAACATAACAAACATAACAAACATAACAAACATAACAAACATAACAAACATAACAAACATAACAAACATAACAAACATAACAAACATAACAAACATAACAAACATAACAAACATAACAAACATAACAAACATAACAAACATAACAAACATAACAAACATAACAAACATAACAAACATAACAAACATAACAAACATAACAAACATAACAAACATAACAAACATAACAAAATAACAAACATAACAAACATAACAAACATAACAAACATAACAAACATAACAAACATAACAAACATAACAAACATAACAAACATAACAAACATAACAAACATAACAAACATAACAAACATAACAAACATAACAAACATAACAAACATAACAAACATAACAAACATAACAAACATAACAAACATAACAAACATAACAAACATAACAAACATAACAAACATAACAACATAACAAACATAACAAACATAACAAACATAACAAACATAACAAACATAACAAACATAACAAACATAACAAACATAACAAACATAACAAACATAACAAACATAACAAACATAACAAACATAACAAACATAACAAACATAACAAACATAACAAACATAACAAACATAACAAACATAACAAACATAACAAACATAACAAACATAACAAACATAACAAACATAACAAACATAACAAACATAACAAACATAACAAACATAACAAACATAACAAACATAACAAACATAACAAACATAACAAACATAACAAACATAACAAACATAACAAACATAACAAACATAACAAACATAACAAACATAACAAACATAACAAACATAACAAACATAACAAACATAACAAACATAACAAACATAACAAACATAACAAACATAACAAACATAACAAACATAACAAACATAACAAACATAACAAACATAACAAACATAACAAACATAACAAACATAACAAACATAACAAACATAACAAACATAACAAACATAACAAACATAACAAACATAACAAACATAACAAACATAACAAACATAACAAACATAACAAACATAACAAACATAACAAACATAACAAACATAACAAACATAACAAACATAACAAACATAACAAACATAACAAACATAACAAACATAACAAACATAACAAACATAACAAACATAACAAACATAACAAACATAACAAACAAACAAACATAACAAACATAACAAACATAACAAACATAACAAACATAACAAACATAACAAACATAACAAACATAACAAACATAACAAACATAACAAACATAACAAACATAACAAACATAACAAACATAACAAACATAACAAACATAACAAACATAACAAACATAACAAACATAACAAACATAACAAACATAACAAACATAACAAACATAACAAACATAACAAACATAACAAACATAACAAACATAACAAACATAACAAACATAACAAACATAACAAACATAACAAACATAACAAACATAACAAACATAACAAACATAACAAACATAACAAACATAACAAACATAACAAACATAACAAACATAACAAACATAACAAACATAACAAACATAACAAACATAACAAACATAACAAACATAACAAACATAACAAACATAACAAACATAACAAACATAACAAACATAACAAACATAACAAACATAACAAACATAACAAACATAACAAACATAACAAACATAACAAACATAACAAACATAACAAACATAACAAACATAACAAACATAACAAACATAACAACATAACAAACATAACAAACATAACAAACATAACAAACATAACAAACATAACAAACATAACAAACATAACAAACATAACAAACATAACAAACATAACAAACATAACAAAATAACAAACATAACAAACATAACAAACATAACAAACATAACAAACATAACAAACATAACAAACATAACATAAACACCGACTACGTAGACAACAAGAACGACGAGACAACAGAGGAGGACGACGAGACTACTAGGGAGACGAGACAACCAGAACGACATGACATCAGAGGAGGACGAGGTGACAGCTACTCTACGATTAACGACATTGGGGCTCAACGTAAGTAGGTTTTTGTTATTGGTGGCAGACTTGGTATACCTTCTAATTTAGTTTAAAATAATTTTTTATGGAAGATATTTTAAAAGAGAAACTTCTAGCATTTTGGGCCCGTCAACCAGATCTATGAAGGCAATTTTATATACATATAAAATTACTTCGGAGGAAGGTAGATTTCACATATCTGTAGCGCATTTACCAGCAGACATGTTTACTAAAGTTTATGTTATGATCTAAAGATAAGGAAAATTCAAATTTGTCCCAATCAATAAACGGTTTAAATAATAACTTCCAAATAATTATGAAGGAATGGATGAAAAACAAAATGAACTGGAACTAAAAATCAACACATTAGGAAATAAAAGTTTTTGTCACACATATCGTAAAGGTTCCGAACAAAACTGCTCTTGTAGACATTCTTCAAGGTCTAAGAGTAGAAATAAATTTCTTTGAAAATTTAATAAGGAAAATGAATTAAACCATCCTCTATGTTATCATCTTAGGATATACAGAAAAAACGCATACGAAGGTGGAGGACCTTCATGTTTAATGTAGACCCATTTAAAAATTGTTACCAAGTGATTTTTTTTTATCTATAATAGCGAAACTTCTGATACGAGTACAGATTTATTTTTAATTAAATTACAAGAAACTTTTGTTAATATTAAACCCTCTAAAGTAATTAGCCACGGCACGACGAAAACTTTTATTGCACCAGAATTGATGAAAAATGATTTCGTTTTATTAAGGTTTAGGGTATCAAACATTCATTACCCCCCACCTTTTGAAAGGCCATATACGATTATCAGTAGAAACGATAAGATTTTTAAAGTTTTAATCATTGGTAAAGAATAATTTATCAACATAGGTTAAAGTCAGCTTTTTTAATGGCAGAACAAGATATTGTTCACAGTGTTGTTCAGAAACCAGTTAAAAAGATTTCTTTTGTATTAAATCCATTAAGTTATAGTTAATTTAATATTTTTTATTTTATATGGGTTTAATAATTTTTGAGCGGGAATGTTTTTTGTGGCGACATCGTGATCCCCACATTATCTTATCTTTTGTTTTGACTTTCAGTTTAAGACTTTTAGGTCGATTTTAATTGAGGTTATTCAAGGGTCAATGTAGAAATTAATGTCATAATTATGTCAAGCCTTAAACAGGTATATCATAGTGGAAGTCCTTTGAGGTGCATCCTAATCCGTCGAGCCTTGATGAAAGTTGATAGAGAGATGGGTAAGAAAACCGGATCATCGAAGAGAAAAATTAAAAGATTAAGAAGATAGAACAAGAAGACAGACAACCTTTTTGATATGTGTACATTTTATTTTAAAACCATATAAATATTTTTTACATTTCTAAGAAGTCTAACTCCAGTTGTACACGGCTCAAGTGGTACACACACCATTTAGAAGCGACCCAGCTAAGAGATATGATCTGTCAAACTTTTGTTATTACTTTTACTGTTACGCTCTTTACTTAGTCGCAGCTATGAACTGATAGATAAAAATATATTAAAATGAATGAGATAATTCATAAAATTGATTTTTTATAATTTTTAAAATAAGTTTTGTGAAATTAAAATGAGAATAAAATTGCAGTAGCCGCCGCCACTGCTTACAATAAAATCTTTAAATTGATCTGCTGTAAAAACAATAATTTAGGCCTAACTTAGTATTACTCTGAGGTACACACATGAATATCAAAAAAATGTATTACTTTTTATAAAAAATAACTTTTCTCTTAAAAATCGTAATTCAACTATACCTCCTGAACGAAAAAAGCAACCGTAACGCAATTTTTACTAAACAAATCAGGAATGTACATAAAATGTTACATTTAGATAAAAAGTAAAATTTGAAAATTAAGAAAAAATGTGTGAGCAATTTTTTTTGTTTTACCCTACAGTGCACACTGTACCATAAATGACTCAAACCATTGTTTTGACCGAAGATTATTTTAAGATTTGTAACATATCTGGGACAGACCGATTTACTCTTTGCCAATTGTGATTGGTTCGCCCGGTCTGATAGAATCTTGCAAAACGCCCATTATTTTCAGTTACTCGGAACTATCCAATACGTTAGGTTGTGTAGTGAAACCATTTAGTATTTAGCTGAATAAAATATATTTTAAACAGTTTTAAAATTTGTTTTATAATAAGGTATGTATATTCAAGGGGTTTTGTTATTATATTAATTAAAATAAAGTATTGAATATTAGTATTTGTCAAAATTATGTTTGATTCATATTTGACACATCATGCACCAACATTGACAGTTAGTAAACAGTTTCTATGATATGAAAATATTTTTAAAATCATGTCAGAAAATATATAAACGTGGTAAGCACTTAAATATTTGTAATTAAAAGCTGTAATTTTTCAGATGTCATCTTTTACGTTTTGTGATGATACCGGGCGCAAACGAGAAGTATCTACTGCTGAGGAAGTCATGGCAATTCTTGAAGAAATACCATCAGATAGTGAAATAGAGGAAAGCAGCTCAGATGAAGATGAAGATGTTCAATTGACTTCAATTATAAGAACTACTGGAGGTGAATGTGTACCTGTCACATACAGTACTCTTGATGCTCTTCTTGGAGACAAGGAAATTATTGAAATAAATGTTGATGAGAATTTGGTAGAAAATAACCAACAAATTGAAGAAGATGAGACAAATCTCAATCAACCTGTTACTTCCGTTAATTACAGAGATGATGTACGAAAAGTTGTATGGAAGAAAAAACAATTACCTTCAGTAAATACCTAATTTTTAGGAGAG
This sequence comes from Psylliodes chrysocephalus, assembly GCA_927349885.1. Lineage (NCBI taxonomy): Eukaryota > Metazoa > Arthropoda > Insecta > Coleoptera > Chrysomelidae > Psylliodes > Psylliodes chrysocephalus. The sequence continues at coordinate 82,909,367 of OV651819.1, forward strand.
GAGAAATTACCACATGCCTGTAAACTGGAGTCGTCTTACCAGTTTTTCAAATATTTTATTACAGACTCTATGATAAAAATTTTTGTTGATGAAACAAATTTGTTCATTAGATTTTCGAATCCTAATCAGTTATTTACTGTCAGTTCTCTTGATATTCAGAAGTATCTTGGCATCTGTATATTTTCTTCAATTATTAACGTTCCGAATATAAGAATACTCTGGAATAACATTACAGGAAATGAAACTGTAAGAGACACAATGCCCCTAAACAAATTCGAAAAAAAAAAGATGGTATATTCATTTTAATTATAATGAAAAACAGGTCTTGGATAAAAAGTCCCCAGAATTTGATAAGTTACATAAAATTCGTCCCTTTTATAATTATTTGCAAGAAAGATTCCTAACTGTTCCCATGGAGAAATGTCTGTCAATTGATGAACAAATATGTGCCACAAGAACTAGACATCATCTAAAGCAATATATGCCTTTAAAGCCACACAAATGGGGATTTAAACTGTTTGTTTTGTGTGGAGTTTCTGGTTTCGCATATAAAATTAAGATATAATTCGAGGGTATACAGCCAAAACCCGATAAGTAGAAAATTCACATTTTGGAGATATTCATCTTTAAAGATTTTGACAAGTTATGATGTTATATTTATAACCAATTTTTAATGCAATTGCAATAAATCAGGAGTACTTTTGTAGACAACTTATTTAGGATTACTCACCATATGTATAACATTTAAAATTGATTATAGGTTTGCTTTAAAAGGTGATTTAGTTAAGTAGGTCCTCACTTATTGGGTTTTGGCATGTTATAAAAATAATGACTTTGGTAACTTATGTTATTATTTTTCTACTTTTCATTCGGAATAAGTTCATTATTACATCCTAATTACGTCATTTTAACACTCAAATTACGTAATTTGGGTCCATAATATCCATCACTATAATTTATAAGTTGGCGTACATTTACATTTTTCAAACATAAAATTGTTAATGTCGACAATTATCAAAAACAAGAAGTATAAAAAATAAAAACGGTTTTCTTTATTATAAGTAAAAAAAAAAAACAAATATGAAAAGTTAAAAAAAATTATAAGAAACTCTTATCTACTAAACTTCTTCCTCTTCAGACTCATCAATAGCGACGTCGGGTATGCGATCAATCACGCTGGAAGCTGTGGAGAGGCTGTTAATCCAGGCATGAAGTTCTTCTGGAATGATGCCTTTTTTACATAATTTGAGCAAATCTTTTTTTTTTAATACGCTGATCGGTAGGGGACTCTTGTACAATTTTTCCAGAGAAATTGGAATCGGTCTGTCTATTGGAGATTCATCTTTTAGATTTCCAGCATTTGTCATCTTTTTCTTCTTCAACCTTGTAACCGGTGCAGGTGAATTATTATTGTTTACAATATCAGAGGTTTTCATGAATTTAAAATCTTCCGATAGATCGTAATTAAAAAAAATTTTGGCTGTTTCTCCTTTTACGTACTTAATTCTTTTAATTTTCATCCACTTCACTGCTTCGTTATTATTATCTTTTGTCCTATTGATGGTAACTTCAGTGGCAAGTGCCTTCAAGTTCAACATATCGCTATATTTAAATTCTTTTACTTTGTATGGTTCTATGGTGTGCTTTCTTTCCGTACCTTTCTCTTTCAAAAGTCTTTTTCTTCTAGCAATTTTAAAAACATTTAGCCAGTCATTCATTGAACTTATGGACATGTTCTTACTTGCATGTTCTATACTTGAATGCATGGAGTCTGCCTCCATGTATGAATGACCACTCTCCAAGAATTTTTGTTCAATTACATTCAAATGGTCTATATTTTGAACAGCCCAAAGCAACAAGGATGCTATGAACTGATTTCTGTTTTGTCCCCCACAAGTGTCTGAGAACAATGTGATATGGTTCACATGGGAGGGAACATGATTTTTTAAATAATAATAAAGACAGGTGCCTATTTCACAGCTCCCTTTTTTCCCATTAATTTCATTCCAGGACATACAATATGCGTTATTCGGTAATGCGGATTCATATATAGTAAGATTGTACACAACCAATTTTCTCGTGTAGTACAGTTGGCTTACTTGTCCGCTAGGAATTTGCAGAACGGCCTGAAGATCAAATGACACTGAATTAAAAGTTGGATCTCTGTTTGCCTTATCCTTGTCTTCTTGTTTTGACTTCTGGCTCATTCTGTTTCGTCTCATACTGGGTTTCCATTTCCTCTTTCTTTTCAGAGTCTGCTTTAGCATAGGTGGTGCAAATTAGACACTGGTCTTTTTTTGGCTTAAAAAAGCTAAAATTATATTCTTGGCCAAATACAGAGCGATATTTCATTTCAGAAACCGGAATTAACTGGTTTTCTTTACACTGCTCAATATACAATAGGTACATTTTTCTTATATTCAGATTAGGATCAAGGTATTGTCTGGAAGTGTCCTTTCGGGTATAATGTGATTCCATTACGGGGAACGATTCAATATGCTTTTTAACATGTATTAAAACTTCTTGTTTGACTTTGTTGGCTGGTTCATGCTTGCCACGTAGATCTTCAGATCCATAACATCCAACCGAATCAACCTTGTCTATAGCATCTGCTACAACATCGGGGCAAATGCAAAGGGTTTTCGTAAAAAACTTTTGGCAGACTTGAATTCGTTCATTATTTTTCTTAAAAAAGCATTTCTTAGTGAATGATCTATCTCTTTTCTGGGAAGATTTTACCACACGTCGAGTTTTTACTGGCTCTATCGTGATGTTAGATAAAATAAAATTTTTTTTAGATTTGAAATCCATACTCCAATATACTCTGCAAAGATTGCTTCGTTCAGCAATTGAAAATTGTTCACTACATTTGAATTTACAGTTTCCGCAGTCAACAATTTGGGGCATTTTTTCACGTCGAAGTCTTTTATTAGTCACATAAGTCAAACCTGTTGAACGACGTTTTTTAACAATATTTTTCTTCCATTCAGTAGGAGTCGATTTACTCCATCTGTTCTTCTTCCGTACCCTATGCCATACTGCATCTAACACTTCGTCAAGCAATATCGTTACTGTTTCTACTGCATTGTCAAAATTAGTATTGACACCATCAGTGTCTGAAAGATTCTCAATATTCACAAGATTCACGTTTTCGTGATCGTTATCTTCAGGATCATCAAAATCGAGGGGAAGTTCAATGTTAACTTCATTGTCAATTTCAGCAGTAGGATTTTTCATTGTCGGAGGAACATAAGTGGGATCCTCATCAGAGTAATCACTTCCGAATAAATCACTATGTTTCTCCAAGTCGCTCTCTGGCTCATTTGTGTCTTTCCACATATTACTGCCTGTGGAAAAAATAATTATATTATAAGGCATTACTATTAAAACGTTTCGGAGAAAATGAAAGTTACTTACTGTCCTGAATATCCAAATCTTCTAGATCAAATTTGTTGCCCATAATTTTTTCCATGTCATTGGCAATTTTGATTTGATTTTCATTCAGTTCAGACGAAGCATTGGAGTTATCATCTTGACTAAAAAGTTCTTGTTCTAGTTGAGAGAAAAAAAAATATTATGTAAAACTGTTGATTATTTAAAAAACTCAAATTTGTAACTATAAATATTCTAAAATAAGGATAACATTCTATCAACATTTAGTATTTAAATTTTTCGCCCTTATTATATTCTGAACAAAAATCCGAAAGTTTGCAAATATTAAGGGGTTACTAGGGAATATATTTGCGTACAATCCTTAAGCAATTGCCACAAAAATCTAAAGAGTGACGGAAATACAATTAAAACGTAATAATATTTATTCTATGCCCAAACACTAATAAAATATCTTATTACTTAATGATTATAATGTTGCAAATTACAGGCATTCAATTAATTAATGGTCTTAATAAACCAAAAACATAGTTTTGCCACTTGAAAAAAACTGATTTAACACCTCGACACTTTAAAGTTTTAATTTTTTTCTGAAGATGCGAACTTAGCGAAACAAGTATCGAGGAGTAAAAGTATCCGTTTGCGAAGTTTTTGATTTATTCTTAGTTCCAAAGTTTCCATTCTACAATAATACTCCTAATCTCATGAATTTATTATAAAAACCCATAAAAGTCTATATTTATAAAAGGTAGACAGCCAAAACCCAGTAAGTTCTTATGCAATCCAAGTATCCGTGGGTATTTTCTTATCTATTTCAACATAATATTCTAGGTAGAACACAATAACTGTACTTACCGGGATTTGGCATGTAACAAAAAGTATATAAAAAAATTAATTTTGTACTATGGCTGATAATAATTCTTACCTAATTTTGCTTCATGTCTAATGGAAGCGTTGTTCTCATTACCTCTCATTTGTACTACATCTAAAACAGTAATGATAATATTATTATTCAACGAAACGATGCTGTACACAAATTTAATTTGAGGTTATGAACAGAAAACTTATTTACCTGCAATATTTCCGGCTTCTAGGGCTAAACACATTATTTTTTTTGCTCTTTCAGTCATTGTAAGGTTAATGTTAACTATCAGATATTAAACACACTTAACACACAGCGAAAATAACGTTTGTACACTGCGTGATTTTGCCAGTAACAAACTCAAACACTTATTTGGTTCTTATGCATGCATATTACATACGCTACTAACAGTACGGACCTCGCAAAACCCATTAATCTAAGTTACCGGGTTTTCGCTTGAGATGTATATTAGCTAAAGTAAGTATATTTTCGGGCGAAAACCCTTTAAGTAATTTTAATGTTTATTTACTATTGCAATTGTTATTAATATTGAATTAGTTATTCATATCAAAACCACTTAAACACATTTATCTGCTTTTAACTCGCAATAATTCTACAAAATATAATAAAAGTTCCAAAACAAAACCCAATACAGCATTTTAACAGATTGTAGTCTTTACATAATATCAAAAACTTAGTATTTTATGCACATACCTGTTTCATAAAAAATAAAAAACAACATAACTATAAGTTATCAGGTTTTAAAGTTGTTGAATACTATTAATTTAAAAGGAAAACCTGGTAAATATGTTTACCATTAAAAAGAGCACGAAAAGTTATGAATAATGACCATTAAAGGTCGTTTTGAGATTTTATCGACTTATCGGGTTTTGGCTCCATACCCTCGATATACTGGAAGTGAAAGTAACGATACCAATCGCTTATCAAATGAATGCGACCTAGGAGCCAGTAGTAATGTGTTTGTGAGATTGTGTAGGGATATTCCACAACATGTTAATTATAAAGTATATTTTGACAATTATTATACAAGCTTACCACTGCTAGCATACCTCTCAACGGAACTTGGTATTTGGTTACTCGGTACAGTGCGGCGAAATAGACTACCAAATAATAAATTGATTTCCGATGCTGAATTAAAAAGAAAGAAAAGAGGGTATAGTGAAGAGTTTAATCCAAACTATAAGAATGTGGATGTGTCTGCGGTTCTATGGAAAGATAATAAGGCAGTGACTCTTTTATCTACTTTCGTTGGAACATCGCCACTGAATAAAATCGAAAGGTATGACAGAAAAGAGAAAAGTACATGTAGAATGTCCCAATATCGTTGGTCAGTACAATAAACATATGGGGAGTGTGGACCTATTAGACAGCTTCATTGGGAGGAATAAGATTTTAATACGCACAAAAAAATGGTACTGTCGTATTTTTTATCACTTAAGGTAGTTCACTCGTAAATCGGCTTTTCTTAAGAATTCAATAAAATTGAAATATAAGGTTAATGAAATTGTCTTTTATGTAACTAAAAAAAATTAAATTTTTTGACCGTCTGTGAAACGAGATATTAACAATCAAAATGTGCATAATGAACACTCTTGAAGCCTCTCATGTACACAAGTAATGCATTTATTTTAAGATATCTCGAAAACGGTTCTTACCATATTTTTTAAAAACTAATGTAATTTAAATCAAGAAGTTATAAAATTTTCTAAAGAAAAGCTGAATTTTTTGAAAAAGATAGATTTTTAAAATAAATATATTTTTAAAGCAATCGACGCGTAGTTGCGTAAAATTATTACAACTTGGCAACGTTGTATACGCTGTAATCAAGGCGTTGTACCAAAATATCACTCGATCAGCTAAGAGGATGTTATAACCTCGCGACGTTTTCTTGAAAAATTAATACGTCCACTGTATTTGAGAACTGGCATCAGCGGTTCTGTTTGATCCAAAATAAACCCTTAAAATTAATAGGAGGAAGTCACAAATTTTTATAGCTAACCATTTATATATTTATAAGGTTTCCGGATGGATTTTATTAAAATCCATATACAGGGTAGCTGTTAAAGATGGAACCAAACCTATAGTGCTTAAACGGTTGAACATACACAACCCAAAATTTTAAAATTTAAACTAAATATATTTGCGCATATTTTAGCCCAACAGTTATTTTTTTTATAATTAAAAAATTTTAAGCATGGCCGCCATCTTGATTTTTTTAAATAGCAACATAGGTCATGTGATATACCATTCGAAAGGGTTTAACACCCTTATTACAAAAATGTAACACACATGGGGTTTAAATACAACAGAAAGAATATTATTAATAGGGAGAGTAGGAGGCTGTGCATTTGACACAAGACGTCAAATATTAAAATTTTTGTAATCAGGGTGTTAAACCCTTTCAAATGGTATATCACATGACCTATGTTGCTATTTAAAAAAATCAAGATGGCGGCCATGCTTAAAATTTTTTAATTATAAAAAAATAATTTTTGGAGTAAAATATGCGCAAATATATTTAGTTGAAATTCTGAAATTTTGGGTTTTGTATGTTGAACCGTTTAAGCACTATAGGTTTGGTTCCATCTTTAACAGCTACCCTGTATACAGGGTGATTCACATAAGAACCGACATAGAGCATGGGCATATAGGGGGTCCCAAAATATGGCAATTTAACGCAACTTACCTCTATACCAAGTTGCTTCCCTAAGGAGTTATAGGCTTTGAAAGTGAAGTTATAAATTTTGAAAAAAAACAATATCTCCGTTATTCTTGAACTTAAAGCAACCAAATTTGGTACACTTTGTGGATGTATTTAGGGCGTTACTTGACAGTAACTAGAGTTTAATTGAAATTTGTAAAGGGGGTATACTGGGTGGCGCACCATTAATATTCAACAGAATTTTGTTAACCTTTGATGGATTTTAAAAATCTTTGCTTTGTTTTGTGGGCAATTCAATTCTTAAACTTTTCTTACTTTAGTAATTTTTCGAAAAAACTCATCATTTTCATCAAAAACTCGAATAACTTAAAACGCGCGCTCTAGGTGTGTTATTTAAAATCAGCGAAAATTCAAAAGTTGGCTATGAAAATAAACGTCAAACAAGAAAGTAGGTCATTTAATGTGATCAGTAGGAATTGGCTGGCAAATTATTATTTAGATACGTAACAAAATAACTTAAAATCCACCCTATCTAATAACTGTTGATTATTCCTAATAGATGTGCATTTATGAATAATGCGATTCCATAATTCTTCTTGAGACGCAACGGGCGAAGAATACACAAATTCTTTCAACGTTCCCCACAGAAAGAAGTCACATTTGTTCAGGTCAGGTGATCTTGGGGGCCAACGTTGTGGGCAATTATTTCCTCTTCCTATCCATCTATTGGGATACTGGTGGTTTAAAAAATTTCTTACGTTCATACTAAAATGAGGCGGTGCTCCATCGTGCATAAACCAATGTTGCAACCTTAGTTGTAAAGGTACCTCGTCAAGTAGATACGGAAGGGTGTTTTGTAAAAATTCTAAATAATTTTCACCATTCAGCCGATTCGGTAAAACAACAGGACCAATTAAATATCGATCAATAATTCCCATCCAAACATTAATTTTGAATTCACGTTGGAAATGCCGAGGAGTTATTGCATGTGGGTTTACGTCAGAATACTCATGATAGTTATGGAGATTTGTGATACCTCTGCGAGTGAAAGTCGCCTCATCCGTAAAAAGAATTTTCTTTTGGAAGTTATTATCTTGGTGTAGAATAAACTGACAAAAATTGACACGTTGAACCAAATCTCCGGGTAAAAGTTCTTGGACTTTTTGTACATGATAAGGGTGTAGTAGATTGCGACGGATAACTCGATGCACAGAACTCTGCGATATACCAATTTGTCGAGATAAATTCCTAGTACTAATATGTGGATCATCTTGAATAGCATTTAAAATGGCTACCTCAACTTGTGGCCTGAGTGCGACAGCACGTTCTCGAGTATTATTGAGAAACTTGCCCGTTTCTCTAGCTCGTCTTTCAACATTAGAAAATGTTTCTCTATGGGGAATGATACGGTTAGGAAATCTTCTACGATATTCTTCTACACTTCTTCTACAGTTTCCTTCACAAAAACCTAGCACTAACAGCATGTCAACTTGCTCGTTAAAAGAAAACTTCCCGTTCATTTTAAAAACACTCAAACAACAATTACTTAATTGAACAACTTACTTGCTTCATTGTCAAGTTTGACGTTTATTTTCATAGCCAACTTTTGAATTTTCGATGATTTTAAATAACACACCTAGAGCGCGCGTTTTAAGTTATTCGAGTTTTTGATGAAAATGATGAGTTTTTTCGAAAAATTACTAGAGTAAGAAAAGTTTAAGAATTGAATTGCCCACAAAACAAAGCAAAGATTTTTAAAATCCATTAAGGGTTAACAAAATTCTGTTGAATATTAATGGTGCGCCACCCAGTATACCCCCTTTACAAATTTCAATTAAACTCTAGTTACTGTCAAGTACGCCCTAAATACATCCACAAAGTGTACCAAATTTGGTTGCTTTAAGTTCAAGAATAACGGAGATATTGTTTTTTTTTCAAAATTTATAACTTCACTTTCAAAGCCTATAACTCCTTAGGGAAGCAACTTGGTATAGAAGTAAGTTGCGTTAAATTGCCATATTTTGGGACCCCCTATATGCCCCTGCTCTATGTCGGTTCTTATGTGAATCACCCTGTATAAGCTTACATGTGTTTTGTACAGTCTCTTACAAAAATAAAATTGATTAGCATTGAGAATCTCGAACTATCGGTATTCAGCATTAAGCGATATTTTTATGTACGACTGTCGCGAGTGAACTACCTTAATGGACCTTGCGATAATTAATGCTTGGCTTTTATACAAACGAGCCTGCATTGAAAATGATAACATGAAAAAAATAAAATTGGTAGATTTTCGTGCCGAATTGGCATATACTCTCTGTAAAATTGAAGCAGCTAGTATTTCAAAAAGAGGAAGACCCAAAAATTATATTGATGTATCCCATGAAGAGAACCGCCACAAAGGACCAGCCAAATATATACCCCCTTCTGCTGTCCATCAAAATAATACTGACCACTTTCCCATATATGTAGAAAGAAACCGGTGCAAGATTCCTGGATGTAAATTTCAATCATTCATAAAATGTCAAAAATGTAATGTATTTCTTTGTCTAAATAAGAACAGAAATTGTTTTATAGATTTTCACAAACGTTAAGCGTCATTTTTTGTTTAATTGCCTTTTATTTGTTATTTTTATATAAAAAACTTAAAAAACTTATTTTGTTGTAATATTTTATATCCGTACTACCCTACACAGTACTTACACAGTGTCCCATATAGGACTCAAACTGTTTTTCTCAGAAATAAAATATTTACAAAGAAAAATAATTTTTTTCAATATTTTTGTAGTATTTTACACCAAAAAATTTAGTATTACATATTTTTTAGAAATTATTTCAAAAAATCATGCACTGTAGGGTTAAAAAAAGGCATTCCGACATTCAGGATAAAATTCTTGAGCGATCTGTAAAAAAATAATTTTATTTTATTGAATACTTTTCGAGTTTAAATGGAATTACAAAAACTGCATAAAACTGTTTCGGCCAGTACAACGGCCTGCCAGTCAACCCGTGTAGCTCAAAAGCCGGCCAGATACATTCGATGCAACAGTAGCGAGAGATATTACATGGGCGTACGTTTTAATAAATAGCTTTGTGTAATCGTTTAGTAGTTTCTGACGACTTTTTTCTTTGTGCTAAAGTATTTATCTAGGACTTTGTAAGTTTCTGTAATAAGAATAGGCGAATAAAAAGTTAAACAAAACGTGTGTATCCTAGCAAAAAAATTTGATGTGTCCAACACATGACTTTCCTATCTAGTTTTTACAGATTTTTCCGTTTATTTTGTACATCCAATTGTAGCACCTATGTAAATTTTTACAGGATAAACTACATACAGGGAGATTTTTTGAAAAGGATCCACTCTCGATAACTTCGTTCTCGTCTTGATTCAGGTAAAATCCAAAAACAAGTCAATTTCTATCCTAGGGGGACACATTTTTAGATTACAACTGATTTTGTCGGATCAACCCCATGGCCCCACCAGCCCCTACCTCAAAAACCTTCAATAGCAAGGGGGGCCGAGTGACCCCTCGTTGGAAAGGTTTTTGCATTTACCATACGACTATGTAAGAATTATTTCGTTTTGACAGGGTGGTTCAAGAAAAAAGACAAATTGCAATAAATAGATTTACATTTCGCTTTAATTGGTTAATTTTTGAAATAAAAATCGTATTAATTGTTTACAAAATGAGAAAAAACGGATTAGAGTGAAAGGAAGCAAAATCACAACAAGTGCTCAAAATGACCACCGTTATTCTCCATGCAGTAGTAAAGGCGGTTTTCAAATTCCTCTCTCACCCGTTGAACCGTTTCTCTAGGAATTCTTCTGCATGCGTCAGTTATTCGTTGTTGCAACTCCACTAAATCTGCTGGTTGAGTTTTGAAGACAACAGATTTTAGGTGCCCCCAGAGGAAAAAATCTGGTCCTGTCAAATATGGTGACCATGGAGGCCATTCTATTGCTCCCCGCCTGCCAATCCAATGATGCGGAAATCTCTGATTCAGCCAGTTCCGAACATTCACAGCGAAGTGAGGTGGGGCTCCATCTTGCTAAAACAAAAGCTCATTTTCTTCAAGTACAAGATTTCCCTCTTGATCCCGCTGATTTTCAACTTCAACCGTTATCAAGGGATCTATGATATCCTCCAGCAGCTCTAAATAATCCTCGCCAGTCAAAGTCTCATATGAAAATCGGACCGACTACCGCATCGCCTAGTATTTCTGCACATACATCTAATTTCTGAGGAGCTTAAGTATGCCCCTCTCTAAAAATGTGAGGATTCTCATCACTCCAATATCGGACATTCTGTTTATTGACTGCGCCATGCAGACAAAAACTACATTCGTCACTAAAGCAAATGTTTTTTATGACGTTTGGGTTTGCGTTTATCATTTCCGTCATAATTTCGCAAAACTGTAATCTCCTATTAGGATCATCGTCCACAAGCTCCTGAAGTTTCTTCATTTTAAAAAGTTTTGTCACTTTGCGTACCGATGAATACGACGCAAAGAACTGGTTGGATTGAACGTAAAGTTCCCCACCACTTCAGTCTGAGCCATTTCAATAACTATTCTGTTACCTTCTCTCTTCATATTTTTCACCGATCCTGTTCCTTGAAACTTCCGCACAAGTTGCGTGACAAATTTGTGCTCCATTCGCTTATCTGGATGTCTCGCATTAAAAACTCTGGCAGTGGCACGGGCACAATTCTGCTCCTCACCATAAATGAAAATAACTTCTACCCGCTCGGCAATAGTGTAAACCATTTTACAGGAAATAAATCAATTGACATACCAACTGACTGCAAACTACTTGGAATAAATCTAATCCGTCAAAACGGCTTGTAAAGATGCGCAAAAAATTGCAAATAAAAATGCATACAAAAAGAGCGATAGCGCAATATCACTCATCAACCGTCTTCAAAAACTGAAGCAAAAAATTTAAGTGAATTTACGACAGGAGATAAATTGTTGAATGAGGAAGGATTCCTATTATTCTCAACGGTGGTCATTTTAAGAATCTATTACGATGGATGTAATTTAAGTCTATTTATTGCAATTTCTCTTTTTTCTTGAACCACCCTGTACAAAACGAAATAATTATTACATGGTCGTATTGTAAATGCAAAAACCTTTCCAACGAGGGGTCACTCGGCCCCCTTGCTATTGAAGGTTTTTGAGGTGAGGGCTGGTGGGGCCATGGGGTTGATCCGATAAAATCAGTTGTTATCTAAAAATGTGTCCTCCTAAGGATAAAAATTAACCTGTTTTTGGATTTTACCTGAATCAAGACGAGAACGAAGTTATCGAGAGTGGATCCTCTTCAAAAAATCACCCTGTATATGCATACTTCTAACATGTCTGTAACTTTCGAAATAAAAAACAAATATGTATGTACAAGTATGTACTAAATGGTATTAAAGAGCCCTATTAAACGAACTGATGGTTTAAAATGTGCATATTTTTCTTACTTATATCTGCGAGCCTTGCGATAAGTCTTAAACCTTTCTAGGGGGATACTGCACTATACTAATAATTTTCCTATTTTGTATTTCTATTAAATTAAGTATACAGGTGATTTTTATTGTACCCACGTACCTTCAGAACGTGAAATAATATTAATACTATTCAATTTTATTTATTATATAGTAAAAACTTTCGTGGCGATATTTCTTGGGTAAATCAGATGATTAATGGCTGGCTATATATAGATAGTCACAATCTTGGCAGTAAAACAGCAGCAATCGCTGGAAAAATTCTGTTTTTGATTCTCAAAAATGTTTATTTTTTGTTGCAAATTTTTTATCAACTATCAACAAAATTTCTTACTTTTTGAGATACCTAATGTTAGTAATTAAAAAAATCTCAAATTAAGATCCTTATGATTTTAAACTTCAAGTATTTCGTAAAAGTAAATAGAAATTAAGGAATACTATGATTCTAAGGAATATCATTTCTACTGGTTAAAACTTTTGTTAGGCAGTGACAGAATTTAATTTTCTTGTTTCAAAACCTATCATTTTATTTTGCGAGCAAAATAACTGGGGTAGGTACCAAGAAGCATAAAGCAGTTAAATACTCATAAATGCTATCCGCACCTGAAGATTACGAGATTCGAAGGGTAAGCGGTCAATTTTGTATTTAGGACATACGTCCTTAACTTTACTGGGTATTAATACTGGAAACAATAGAAAGAAAGGAGAAACAAAATAAATTAATCTTCTATGGTATAGCAGAAGCCCAGAACGAGACAGAAACTGATTTAATTAATAACATTGAAGAAATAATAAAAGAAAAGCTACAATTGGAATTCAGAAAATCTGATATAAGCAATTGTTATAGAATTGGTAAAATACCTTAAAAAATCGACCAATTCTTTTAGCCACAATTTCACAGTTAAAAAGAAACGAGATTCTAAGAAACGGAAGAAAATTTAAATGTACAAATATATATGTTGAGGAAGATTTAATAAAAAAAGATTTAGAGGAACGCAAAATATTAATTAAACATATGCAAGCTGCACGGAGCAATAACAAGAAAACTGTATTGAAAGGGAACAAACTTTATATCGAGGGTGAACAATTTACGGTGAAAGAATTAGAATTGGATGAACCAAACCACTCTCCCCTGGTACAGAGAAGAATTAATAGTGAACCTCCTACACCATCACAAACAGAAATCGAGGAAGAAATAGAAGAAAAAGAAAAAGAACAAGAACACAAATTCGAAAAGGAACTGAATCAAAATACAAATAAGTGCGATAAGGTAAAGAAACCTATAGAAAAACGTCCGTGGACATTACACCCAAACGCACTAATCCTATCCGTACTGGAAGAAAATAAAAACCATATTTGTAAGTACTTTATAAAAATAAACAATCTTGTTACAAACTGTTTTAAAGTGTATATTAATAATTCATATATTTATATTGTACGGATTATTGTATTGTATGTATCTCGTATTTTCTATTTCTTTAAATTTTATATTTTAATAATTACTTTATAAATGAATAACTATTTACATGATTTTACGATAACAAAACTTAACACTTTTCCCTTACTAGATATATGTGAAGTTAACGAATTATTAGATATAAATAAAAAAAAATAAAAATTTTACATTAATTACCAAAAATATAAGAAGTATAAGGCATAATTTAGATGAATTTAATGTTTTTATGGCACAAATTAAAACCAGCATTGACTGCATCATCCTGACAGAAACAAGAGAAGTTGACGACATCTCAATATTTAATCTACCGAGTTAAAAAACGCTCTACAATCAAGGTTACTATAATCAATGTGATGGTGTAATTATATGTATTAAATCGGAACTATATAGTTCGCATAAAGTTATAAAATTCGATAATAGTAATCTTATTAAATTAAAAAATTTTGTTTGAAAATAAAAAAATTGAAATCAATGCACTTTACAGATCTCCCTCTGATACCGACATCAATGGTTTCAGAAACAATTTGACAAGTAGATTAGACAAAGATCAAGCTAATGTCGATTATTCTATATATGCAGGCGACATAAATATAGATCTTCTAAAAGATGCAGATTACGTCAAATTATACTTAGATATGTTTAGCGAATTCGGCTATGTGTCAGCAATAAACACTCCTACAAGAATACATAAAGATAGTAAAAGTTGCATTGATCACATATTTATTAAAAATAAATACAATCAGTTTGATACAATTATTCCTATTACTATAGAAACTGACATAACTGACCATTTCACAACATTATTTCAAATAATATTTTTAGAAAATAAAAAAATATCTGATCAACCAAACAATACATTTTTCCATTAAATTGATCATTCAAAGCTCATTAACACTGTTAAAGCTGTAGATTGGAATCAAGTATTCTTCATACATGATCTTGAAGCTCCAACAAATACATTTATAAATATTTTGACAGATAGCATCCAAAAATGTACAAGATACACTAAAATTAAAAATATGTATAGAAAAAGATCAAACTGGGTAACCAAGTCCTTAATAAAAACGATAAACAAAAAAAATGAAATCTACAAAAAACTAAAAAATAACCCTGGAAACGAAAACATCAAAAATGAGTATATCGAAATTAAAAACAATGTTAAAAAACAAATTAAAAAAACTAAATTAGAATATTACAAACAACAAATAGAGAAAGAAAGAAATAATTCAAAATTAATGTGGAAAACAATAAACGAAGTCCTTACAAACCCAGAACCGGCTAAACTGATAAATATTAAAAATGAAAACGAAGAAACTGTAACGTCGTGTCAAGAAATATCGGAAAGTTTTAATAAATTCTTTATAAACGTTGGAAAAAAATAAGCACAAAAAATTGACGTTGACAAAAATTATCAGGAATCTAGAAAGATAAACAATCATTCAATTTTTCTCTTACCTACAAATCCACGCGAAATAAAATTACTTATTTCAGAATTAAAAAATAAAAAATCACCAGGAGAAGATGGCCTAAAATCAGAAACATTAAAATCTATATCAGAATACATAGCAGATCCATTAGCATTCTTAGCTAATAAAATGCTTCTAAGTGGAATATTTCCTTCTGCCTTTAAAGTATCAGTCGTTACACCAGTTTTTAAAAACGGAAAGAAAAGTGACATGAATAATTATAGACCTATCTCTTTAACTTCCAATCTCGCGAAAATTGTTGAAAAACTAATAAAAACCAGACTAACCAATTTTCTAAATAAACATAAAATATTATCAGATAATCAATTTGGATTTAAATAAAAAACGAGTACACAAGACGCTATTAAATATTTAACAACTACCATATATGATGCTCTAGATAAGGGAAGACCATCGCTAGACGTGTTCGTTGACTTAACCAAGGCATTCGACACGGTTGATCATATACTTCTTCTAACAACGTTGGAAGATATAGGGGTGAAAGGTACTGCACATAATCTATTCAAAAGTTATCTAATCGATAGGAAACAAAAAGTAAAAGTAAATAAACATATTAGTAAAGAGGAAACAGTTATATGTGGTGTCCCTCAAGGCACAGTATAAGGACCAATATTTTTCATAATTTATTTAAACAATCTATTTTTATTGGAAAAGAAAAATAAAATAATAAGCTTCGCCGATGATACGGTAATATTTTATAATGATGATAATTGGTTTAGTCTTAAAAACAAAGCTAAAAAGCACTTATTAAAACTTAAAACTTGGTTTGATAGTAGATTACTTTCGATTAATTTAAAAAAAACTTTATACCTACCGTTTGCTTATCATCAATCATCTCTTCCAACATTTGAACTAACCATCCAGAAAACAATAAAAATACCCCCTTCAAATCAAATAAAATATCTAGGAATTTTTATCGACAGCAACTTGAGGTGGAATATTCATATCAATTTTCTCCTAAAAAAATATCAATACTTTATCGATTCAGACAGATCTCAGAGTTTCTAGATTTTAAGCAAAAGAAAATTATATATGAAAGTTTAATAGAATCACATATCAGGTATGGAATTATAGGTTGGGGAGGAGTAGCTCGAACTTACCTGAATTCATTAGAAGTTCTTCAAAGAAGATTCTTAAACAATATGTTAAATAAAAACCGGCTTTATCCAAGTGACCAACTATATAGAGACTAGAGACTATTCTTTTTCCAGATCTGCAGTACACAATTTCTGACAAAAAACACTCTATTGACCGAAGCACATGAATACAATACAAGACAAAAAGGAACATAATATATACTTCCACTTATGCTCAAATCAGTCGGACAACGAAGTTATAATTTTCTGTCACCAAAGGCATTAAATTATATGTTAACAAATATAAACGAACCACTAAACAAAAAAAAAATTAAGAAATTATTTAAACAATTAATATTAAAATTACCCAGAATTTATATTCATAAACTTCTTGACTAAATAAATAAAGGGAAAAGTATTAAGCAAAAACAAAAAAAAGGTAAATTGTAGAAAAGTTTCAAAAGGTAAAAAAAATAAAATAAAAAAGAAAATTAAGCATAAAAAAATATATTTTATCTTGCTATATTTTAATTTTATATATTTTTAAATTTTAACTTATAACCGTGTTACCAAAAAATTGTATTTCAAAAAAATTTTAATTTATATGTATATATATCACACAAAAACATCCTTGATGTTTCCGTGATTATTTGTTTATTTCCTAAATTGTATTGAAATTTTTTTGTATACTTACTTTTGGAAAATAAACATTATAATTATTATTATTATTATTATATTATTATTATAATAAATGCAATTTCTGGTGACATTCGTCCTGGAATATTTTACGCGTTTTATAGATAGGAAAAAAATTCATAGAAGTTCGTTTGCATCTATGGAGCGGTCTTAAACTAATAATAACACATTATTCCATAAACTGACGACTTAGGTAGTGTACCGTATAACGGACCCTCTTCTTGTCATGCCGCTGTTCAATTTTCAGTTGATTACTTTAAATATACCTACTATCGTACTATACTTACTGTGTTGGTTATAACGCTACTTAATAACAATATTCCGGTTTAGAATGCACCTTTTATCAAAATGATAATAAACTTAGGTGCGATGACTTTTTTACATTAGACCTAATTGCTCTAGGGTTACGTGAATTATGTGAATGATTACGCTGTTTGTAGGTAGAGTCGTTACTCTACCAATCGTTATTGGTAGCTTCTTCTCTATGTCACAGGTTTCAAGAAATTTGTTTTATTGAAGAAACAAAAATACAGAAGACATTGAAAACATCCAGTTAATAATTAATGTTTACTTCTGCCTTTTCACTTTCACTATTAACGGTTATTCAGAGTAAAAAAAAATAACTGTACAGGGTTAGAACAAATCATTTTATGAAATATAGTTCCAAATAAAGAAATATAAAACTAATTTATACAAAAAAATGTATATAAATCTCTATAAACGAAGAGATCTGATAATCATGTATACATACTGTTGTGTATGTCTTTGAAAGAATACGACTATACTGAGATTGGTACCAGGGAATTAATTATTTAACGCGTTTAAAGAGTGTGAGTTGTCACACTTGACATAGAACATGGAACCAAACCCACAACCTATATATCGCCTGGTAAATTCTCAAGAGGCATAGGTGTGTTTCAAAAATCAACATTTCTTGCTATGCTTGATGGATCAGATCGGAAGATAAGAACAGTCATACGTAAGCAACAATCGGGATTATGTTCACCAGATAAGAGAGCTAGCAATGCTTATCGTATCCCAGTTGATGTTGTGCAAAAAATTCATAATCATATCCAATCCTTTCCTTGCGTGCCAAGTCAATATACTCGTACCAATAGCAAGCCCCAATACCTAGAGCCTCATCTTTCAGTCAAGAAAATGTACGTTGATTTTACTGAATTTCTGCAGGAAAGTGTCAAACCATGCAGTCTTCATACATACCGAAACATTTTTAACACCTGGTTTTCATCATTAAAAAAAAAGATAGATGTGACTTTTGTGCCAAATATGAGGAGTATCCTAAAGGAACAGACAAAGGCAATATGACTTCTGAATATGATCTACATCTTAAGGCAAAGAATCAATCTAGACAAAAAATGCTTAAATATAGTAATGAGTCCAAAAATAATACGGTGTTCATACGAATTAGGATCATGGCGTAAGTAAAGGATATTGCTACGTGTGGTATGAAATAATTGCATAACGTGGTGACTGTAATAATGCTTCATGTGTAGTACAACAAATTGATGCTCGTCGTTCTGAAGCAGAGCATATTTCTCACTACTGTGATGGCTGCGGCGGCCAAAATAAGAATCGTTTCCTAATCACTACTTCGGTCCATTCACTGAAAAAGTTTTCAAATATAAAATCATTTGAAATAACGTTCTTAGTCTCTGGTAATCCTCAAATGGTTTTGATTCGGTTCATGGGGCTATTGAAATAGCGAAAAATGGGCAATAAATATATGTTCCACAAGGCTAGCTTCACGTGATCGAAAAAGCCAAAGTTCACGGAGTTCGATATCATGCAGTCCCTATGAATCAAAAATCCTTCATTGCATTAAAGGCAGTTCGATATAAAACTCAATACAAAGTCTGTTGATAGTAATAAGGTAGGTAAATAAAATGTATAAATTTGTGTCACCTTACATCATTAAGCTTAATAAGTATTCGTCTAAAAAAATAAAAACCCAATTATATTAATCTTCAATAATTATATTTCTTTTTAGGTCAAATAGAACAAGATTGTTTTATGTCACTCTGAAAAAGGTTCAGAGAATCAGTTCAAAATTAAATATGGACATGATGAATATACCATTGTCAAACTGGGGAAAACGGCAACCAGTATTAAAATCGCTTAAGAGTTGCCTCAACTCTACTCTTTAATTCTGCCAATTTCTTTAGCGGAAAAGAATGATTTAATCACCATATCAAATGCCGTTACCTTTCCAGACACAGCAAGACAGTATTACCAATACGTTTTTTATCAGAAATTAGTAACTACAGTAATTAAATATTCTAATATTTTTTATTTTTATTTACTTTAATCATAAAAAAAGTATAGCTAATAATTTTGTTTTTTTTTTTAGCTTTTTACTAAACAGACAAAAATCTTCTGAAAAAACGGTAATTAGCGATATATTTTTATAAATTTTTGCGGAAACCTTGTGGTCAATCAGTCAGCTCATGATGCAGACGCTGATGAAGATCAGGAGATCAACTTGGATTCGTCTTCAGGTCTAAAAGACAGTACCATCAAGTCTGATAAGAGAAAAGAACAACCATCAAAGGGGAAATATGCAAAGCGCGAAAAAGTGAAGTGAATAATTATATATATTTTTGATTAATAGTCTTGAAATATTTTCTATGACAATTTATATAGTAAACATCAATGTAAACAATTTGTATTATTAAAATAAATTTTATGTTTTTTGAAAAAATTGAAAACTGTTTTATAAAAATATCGATATTTAGTACTTTCACAAATTTTCTAATAAATTAAAATTTTTTTTTACTTGTACAACTAGCGTTATTTTGCAAAATACAAACGACATTTTGAATACATAACACTATTTATCGCGTCTGACGAACGATTTAGTGCAACAATATTAGAAACATTTTGCACATTTGGGGCCATTCATACCACCTGAGTAACCATAGTTTGCCAAGATACAAACGACATTGGATATTGTTGAGCCCATTCATACCATTCCCATTTCTCATTGCAAATACAATCAAATAGATATTTCCTTGAATTAAGCCCATTTGACATATAACAAAGATAACGATTATAGAAAAGTACAAACGGCATAACTATAAAAGAAATTTCTTCATCGCGTTCTGTATTTCAAAAAGAGAGAAAATACAAACGTCATTATGTAGACTTATGCCTTTTGGTACTGTTAATTTTCTGAGTTAGCGCTACAATCATTTATGCTTAAGTTCTGCATAGCTCCACTCATTCTATAACTAATATTTTACTATGTCTCAATACTAAAGTGACAAGAGTGCGTTAAGTTTTTTGATCTCGTTTCAACTAATATTTGATCGTACTTCAAACTAGGCATTTAAATCAGACAAGTCTCTAGTTCTTGGATTTACAAAAACGCAGTTTTGAAGGTACACTTGTGTCTCTTGAGAATTTATCAGGCGATATGTTTCTGTTTTTTCGTTGTTATTATAGTTGTCTTTTTATGAATTAAAAGGATCTGTCAAAAGAGAATAAAGTTTCACATACATTTTATTGCTTTATTGATACACAAATACAAAACATACCAATCAAGCAATGAAGTTATGGAATTTAGCAACTATGATGGTAAAATCATTAAGGCTGTGACTCCCCTGACCCACCATTTTATTAAAGGTAAAAGTTCCATTCTTTTTAAATTCAAATTCATTCAACAAAAAACTTTTTAGATAATTAAATCTTATATTTAGCTATACAAAAGGTATACAAAAATTGATTAAAAATACCAGTCCGTAGAAAAAATAGAGTTAAAGGTGGCCCTGGAATTACGAAAGGTCGTTATACAAATTTTGGTGTGGCGGGTTATTGGAAATTTTGTTTATAACAAAAGGATTCTTTACTTTTTTTATATATTTTATAATAAAAATGTTAAACTCAAAAAACCAGAAGCACCCTGCACACCGCTTATGGAAAAGTGGCGACCTGTTAAATGTCATAAATTTTTGATATGTTGCAGTTCTCGACCTTTAAAGCAATAGAGTCCATGGGACCATTTAAATCCTATGACTGGTTTTTGAGATACAGGGTGTTAACCCTAAGAAATACCACTTATTTGATAACGGTTATTTCAGGAGAAAGCTAATCGATTATAATTTTTAAAGCAAAATCTTAATGCAACATTTTTTTGGCATTCGACAAGTAAAAAAAGGATCAAAAATTATTTTCCTTTACAGGGTGGGCCACAAATAAGTATGGACTTGTTTTTGATAAATACTTTTATTGTTCTAGAAGGTGAAAATTGTAATGAAGTCAATTTTCCTCAATCAATTTATTTTCATTTTTAATTTTTAATAAATATTAAACGCGGATGTAATGAAGTCAATTATCCTCAATCAGTTTATTTTCATTTTTCATTGTAAATAAACGTGATGGAACTGCTAATCTACCGATGCGCAAACGTCGCTCGAGATCTCGCTGCGCGATGGGTCTGAGCGTAGGTGGGGTCTCTAATGGGAAAAGGAATCAACAGTTGTTGAACGAGACCCGAGATGCTATTAAAATTATGAGTTCGATATAATTTTTGGTTGCCACCAGTCGAGTCTAATAAGCCGCACTAGAAATCAAATCACCGTCGTTATTTTTTCCTTTTTCGTGTATTTACAAATCCGTTAGGTAAAAAACCTTGTTCCGCTTTTTACGTTTGATATTGAGTCCGTATTTCATTTTAAAAACCGAATAAGCTTGTAGGAATTGGAACATTTTCAGATAGTGTTTAGTTAAAAGATTTAATTTAATTTCATTAATAAATAATAGAATTTGTTTCGTGGCAAATAATACCGTTTCTTTTTTTTATAGATAGTATAGAGTTAAAAGATTTAATTTGATTTAAATAATAAATATTAGAATTTGTTTCTTGGTAAAAATATTACCGTTTTTTTTATAGATAATGTTTAGTTAAAAGATTTAATTTGATTTCATTGATAAATATTTGAATTTATTTTTTGACAAATATAATACCGTTTCTTTAAAAAGGGATAGAATTTAAATTAAATAATAAATCGGGAATTAAATTTTATTTTATTGATAAATACTTTTATTTAGTAAGTGCCGCGTTGTAATTAAGTTGGAAATATTTGTAAACGGAGTTTTCGAGGAGACGTTTTACCTATTTTAATAGTTTATTATTTTACCGTATATTTGAATAATCTTAAATAGCATCCTGTCCTTGTCTGAACGGGCTCGTGATGACGATCAGTTCACCCTTGGAGTAGGTGCTATCCGCGTTATAATTTTTTTTAGTTTCTCTGTAAACCGCAAATTTTAAATAATTTTAAATAGTATCCTGTCCTGTTTGAACGGGCTCGTGATGACGATCAGTTCACTCTTGGAGTAGGTACTATCCGAGTTAGTAATTTTCTTCCCTCCGATAATAATTTTATTTTCTCTTTTACCGTCAATTTAAATAACTGTAAATAGTATCCTGTCCCTGTCTAAACGGACTCGTGATGACGATCAGCTCATTCTGGGATAATAGGCTACCTTGGGTATAAATTTATTTTTATTTTCTTTCAGTGTATTTACTACAGGTAATTCTTTCGTGTCCCTGTCTCCTCGCACTCTCTTTGACCGTTTAGCTAATTTTTCCTCACCTAAATAACAAAATACCTACATTTTAGTTTAATTCCCGATACCACGGTTAAACAGTTAATTACCGAGTAAATAGCCAAGTTAATAATTTTTTTCTCTGCGACCGAAACATACATGTTATTTTAATTTAATTTTGACGTCTGATTGAGACTAGTCGCGAATCAATACCGTCCGTTTTGGTCCTTTTTTTTATTCAGGGTTATATTGACTATCACCACAACTGGGGTGTGCGTTGAAATATTTAATTTCTTTTTTTTTATGTAAATAATTATTCACAATATATGTGTCAATGTTAACCTGTCGTATTACTGGTTAATAATTCCCTACTTTATTTCCCCCTTATATTTCAGCTAGTGATAAATTATATACCAGCCCAAGCAACAATTAAAGCCCGTTACTTATGGCCTATTATTACCTGTGTCTAAGTGACCTTTGACCCCTGGAATTTTTCATCTCCATCTGTAGCTATCCGAGTACTTTCGACGCTGTTTCAAAAGTTTGTGGAGTAAACAATCATCAAAAATCTGGCGCTCGAGAACCGCCCGTAACCAGCGTCATTCGTAAGGAACCGTTTTCTCTGTGGCGAGAAAACCCCTTGCAAAATATTTACTAAAAAATAAATTATTTCAAAAGATATTTGGTGCAATTTATACAGGGTGATTCGTAAAATCGACATGGGACAATATATTTCTTTATAAGTATTAAAGTGCAACGCAATATTTTTACGGGACTTATGTATATTTACGATATGTACAATTATCCAATTCATTGACTACAGGGTGATTTAATAAATAAATTGATAATTAATTTATCAAATGTGTCAAAAAAACAATTTTTTTAAACACCCTATATTTTTTGATTAGTCCTGTAAAAGTATACATATTTTTTCATTTCCGTATCATCTGTCCTGTAAAAAATATTTTTCAAAATAACAGATTTTTTAAATTACTGCTTTTTTAGATATAGGATGTTAAACTCAAGAAATACCACTTATTTGATAACGGTTATTTCAGAAGAAAGCTAATCGATTATATTTTTTTGTGCCAAATCTTATTGTAACATCCTTTGGCTTTCTATGAATATAAAAAGATTTCACAAATTGGTTTCCTTTACAGGATGAGCCACAAATAAGTGAGGACATGTTTTTGATAATTACTTTTATTGTTCTAAAAGGTGAAAATATTTACAAAAAAATTAATTATTGCTATATTTATCATGTCTAATGATAATTAATACAAAATTATTAGGTGTCATTTATACAGGGTGATTCGTAAATATCGAAATCCTATCTGTTCGATTCCTTTATTTCTGTTTGGAATAGACGTCAATGTGTCGCTGCTGAATAAATCTACTAAATAGGTGGTTTAAAGTGATTTGTGATTTTTGGTAAACAAATAGCCAGTGGAATATTACATAAAATATATCGAGGGTAAGTCCCTTATATGATTCTAAATACAAAAAAAGGCGTCTGATACATAATTTTACTGCAAATATACATCTCAGAAACGAAAAATTAAATACCTGTCACAATAAAAACTAGTTTTCATTATCATTGATGGCAATATAACAATTAATATATGTGGTGGCCCAAGAAATGTTTTAATATGGATGTCAATACAGACTTATTAAATGAAATTAAAAAAGAAATAGAAGAATCCACTAAAAGGAGCGTACAAGAAGGAAATAAGCAACAGACGGAAGTTATCAAGGCACATATAGATATAAAAATCCAAAAAATTAATCAAAAGCTTGAAGAACAAACTGAGAAATATACCGAATTAAAAAAGATTTACGACGACCTAAAAGTTGAACTCGCGCTTTGGACATTCACGTTCAAAAAAGGTTTCCAAAAGTTGCTCCGACGCGATTGAACTACAATGGAATTTTCGTGCAAACAGTGTTTTAATACCGTGATTCTTTGATACACTTTTTTCAAGACGTTTGCGATAATAAAGAAGCATGGGATGCTGAAACTGTTACTGCTGCTAAAGGCTATTTGCATTGGCTCAAACAAAACTTTGATTTCAATTTTTTTGCTCAACATTTTTGCAGAGATTTTCCCTTTTACTGACATTTTATTCGACATTTTACAGACAAAGTCAAATGACATTGGCTTTTGCATTAAACAAATTGATGATTTTAAAAATAAAATAAATAAAAAACGAGATCAGTTTGAACACTTTTGGAATAAGACTTAAAATATTGGCTTAGAACCTAAAAGAAAAAGAATTAGAATTGATAATGTTGGCGTCGTCGATGATACGCCGAAATTTTTGATAATATTTTGCAACAAATAAACTCTCTATTTCAAAACTTTAACGAATTAAAATTTGTTGAATTGTGCAATTTTAATATTAATAACTACGATTCATTAAAATTTCCATCGGAAGCGTTTAATTCACTAAAATTAAATTATGGAATTTTTTTCGATATTCCAGCTCCAGCAGTATTGTTTACGAAACAACTGAAATTAGTGATAAAAAGACGCCCATCAATGTGTTAATTTTTCTTATAACAACTGGTTTAAATAAGCCCCTTTGTGAAGTCGTCAAGTTGTGTGAATTAGTATTAACCATCCCAGCAAAAAGAGGAAAATTTACATTAAAAACTAAAAGACCTGCGGGGCAACGGTAGTTTAGTAGGTATAAAAATTACAACTTAAGGGTGGAGCCTAAATACTACAAAATTACTTCCGAGACCAAACAAAATCAGCATTCATTCATAATTTTAACAATAATTGCATGTAGATACGAGGGATGCATATTCTAAACTTTAACGCGCGAAGTTGAAGACAAAGGAACCGAAAAATATTCCACAATAGCACAAAATAATATTACCTATGTATTTTACAATATAAGTATGGTTTAGATTAAAACTTATTTTGGCTGTCGACAAATTTAGTTAAAAAATCTTCCTTTCATTTGACG
Source organism: Psylliodes chrysocephalus (assembly GCA_927349885.1). Taxonomy (NCBI): domain Eukaryota; kingdom Metazoa; phylum Arthropoda; class Insecta; order Coleoptera; family Chrysomelidae; genus Psylliodes; species Psylliodes chrysocephalus. The sequence continues at coordinate 82,935,052 of OV651819.1, forward strand.
AAAAACGAAGGCCTAAACGAAAAAAAAATATTCTTCATAAAAGTTTCGCCTGTGTATTAACAAGATAATAGTGCTTTCCTTATATTTTTTGCTATGAAATTAACAAAAATATAGCAATAAACAATTACTGATGTCATGGTTTTACACGAAAGGAAGCAGTCTCTTGACTGTATGCGTCTCTCTCAGGGATGAAATGTATGCAATCTGTTTGACTCTCTTACATTATTTTATATAGGTATTATTGATTTATCCGCTATGAAGTCGAATAATGTTTTATAGGGTGTATTACTTCATGATTTTTTTTTGTCCAAAATAAAAAATAAAATATAAACTATTTATGGAAGGTATAAGCACAGTATATATAAGTATAGGTTATAAACAGTAAAGCTATTGCTTTGCAGAATACAATAAATTCCTAATGAAAAAAATCAATAATTAGAAGTATATAAAGCATAAATTAATAATATTAAAACATATAAGTACAGGACTCAAACTAATCAAAATCAGATTCATCACATTAATCTACATTTTCCAAAACTTTAGCGGATATGATCAAACTATTTCTGCAGTTTTTCTATGCCATACAGGTGCATTAACCGATGTAGCCAATATTTTTTTCTGCATTTGCAAATTTTGCTTCCATAGTATAGAATAGAATAATATTGTTAAAATATTATACATATATGAAAATTATCGGTATATAGGTACCTTTTTTGCATTTGCATGATAAGTTCTGTTATTTCTGGTAGCAGGTCGAGCATAATCTTAAGAGTGGGTATCAGGCTTCAATCTTGATCTACTTTCCATTCATACTCTTTAACATCTGGGTCTTTAAAGAACTTAGCCAAATACTTAGCTGGTAAAACCATTTTAAACAATGTAATCTTAGGGCGTCTTCAGTCAATGGCAATTTAGCAATTATTTTAAAGGAACCATTAATCTCCTCAAAATGTTAATGCAAGTAACATTGGCAGTTTTTGAATACAGTTTGATGAAAAAGTTTTCAAGATTAGAGACTGTGTTTTCAGAGTACCTACGAATCAGTGCCAAATCCATCCAAAAGGTGATGGTGTTCAAGGTAGGTTTTCCAACAGAATCTTTTTCCAATGCCAGACAATTGGTTGTATTTATTACGACCTGTCACAGAATAAAAAGAAGGCAAATTTTTAAGAAGTTTTTTTATCCAAATTTAAATCATGTACTGTTATAAATCGTCACGAGTCTCCTCGCCCTATTATGAACCATATCTTTTTAGTTCAAAACTACTTAAAAAAAATTAATAAGACTAGAACATCTGTATCGTTGCAATCAATAATGCAGCGTGAATTCCCCGAATTTCTGGCTGATAATATGTGCAATAAGATACGAGTATCAACTTCTTCAAGAGATAAATTTAAGAAATCGTCTTTTGATGGTTCAAAATTCATCCCATATTTATTGATACTCGCGAATCGATCACTAGATACAAATTTTCAAGAAGTTGCTCTGACAGAAAATGTGTTAAACGTCTTTTATTAAATATCGAATGAATGAATAAGTTTCATTGTTCTGGAAGTGGAATATTGGGTCGGTCAATTTCTATATCAATTGATTTCTGGGATCATCTCTTTTGACGTGTTGTATTTTTGATAGAATTTTATTTATATTGATTAAATACCACATCTATCCTTAGGAGCATTAAATTTATTTTTTAAAATAATTTTTACATATATATTAGCATTTTTTTTAAATGATATGCAACTTTTGGACTTTCCCAAACCTTGAGCTATTGCTATTCCATCAAAAATGTGACAAGTTTTGCAAGATCACCTAGGTGCAAGTAAGTCTTTGTGGGTCATATTGCTCTAAAATATTTCCCAATAAACTCTTATTTGTAGAGGTGCCGAGATACCCATTTACTGTTAGAGACATGGGAGAAGGCTGTCAGATCAAACTTAAATATTTCGGCATAATTACCTAATGCTTCTGTCCATATCCTTTGCTTATAAAATATTGTGAAGAAATCGTTGACCATGCAAGGATTAAGAAGTCATATTTTGATATCATTTGTGTCTTTGCTTCTAGCAACAACAAATCCGTAATTAAAATGTTTAACGAAAACTTACCCAACTTACCCAAATATATTCAGGCATTCAGCTATAACAGGATGAATGTAGATGTAATAAAAACCCAAAAAATGTCTATATTTCTTCCCAATTTATTAGGAACTTTAATATGTAACACACTTATTAATTTTTTAGTAAAAACAGACAATATGACACTTTGTCCATTGGCACCTAACGAAAAGTTTTATAATAAAAAAATGAAGCTATACTAAGTTTTTCATAAGGGCCTTCCTTTTTGATAAATGATAAAATTATATTTAAAAAAATGACTTTTTAAACAAATTTTTGAAGGGCTGAAATTTTTTTTAAATAAGTATAAAAAATTACTCCTTACAAAGATTTTATTGTGCATCGGACCAAAAAATAAATATTTTTTTTTATTCGGCGGTATCAGTATCTGGATTTTTGATTATAGTGCCCTTCTGCACAGTCTAATTTTGTGTTACCTCCGGAATAAGGGTTACCTTATCATGACCTTTTATCTTTGAAAAATTCAGCTTGTGACAAAGAGGGGTAAATCGTTTTCTAGAGCGAATATTTTAATACATACACTCTACTAATAATAATTGATTAAGAGTAGAAAAGCGTCCATAGTTTAGCAATACATTCCCTTTTATATCACATAATAATATGTCCTCGATACAAAAAGTCAAAGTAACAAATACAGGAGGCTAATGTAAACAAACAATAAATGGTCTCATGACATTTTATATTTTTAAATAAACTAGGTTTTAAAAAAAATATTTTATATACCTTTTATTTTTTATATTCAAGCGGATTTATAATATTTAAACTTGGAGTAGCCATGTGTGAGTTGGTTAAATGAAAAGGTATCTTTGGTTTTATAATATGTAGCAATCAGATATAATGTTTCAGCATATTATTATTATTTATATTTTAACAAAAATTATTTTTATTGTTTGAATAATCTGTTATAATGAGGTACAGCTTCTAGAACAAATTCATAAAAAACCCGTACTGTTAAACTCACCATTTATTTGGCATTCTGTCCCGTACTTCCATGTCTCTATTAGCTCTGCTGTCAACTAGTTCTGATAAGGAATATTGCATATAATAATTTTGAATTTTATTTTGCACCTTTTCTTCCCAAAAGCTGTCATTATGAGGAATTTCCTCCACTTTTATTTCTCGAGAAGTCCAAACGCACAAAATGCAAAAATTCATTTGTATAATGCGCAGCTAGCCCTGAATTTGAAAGTACCGATTGTGGTTTTACTCTATCATAGAGTTTTTTGTTTTAAATTCCATCTGGACTGGAAGGAACATAATCAAATTCGGAATCAATAAAAGTCCACATATAAAAACTTTTTATTGTCCATGTCATATTAAAAGGCTTTAGTAAAAAATAAAAGTTTTTATAAGATTGTTTGAAAAATGCCTTTCCTTTTTTAACAAATGTCTCCGAATTTTGAAACAGTGACTCGTTTTCGTCTTTCAATTTGCTATAATCCACAATCAGCTTGATTTCTTGTCACATTCATTTTTTTCTCATCTATAGACATTATCAATTATCAAACTTTTTAGAAAATCGTCTTTTGCAACGCGCATCATAGAGTGTGAGAGATCAAAGCCACGCTCAAAAGCAAAAAAAAATGATTTACTAAGTTCGAAAAAATAGTGTACAGACATAAAACAAAATAAATTCAAATCACTTGCGTACGTTTATCACTCGTAAACAGTAGAAAAGGATATACATTTTGTTGGTGTCGCCCTCTAGACGAAAAAGCTTTTAACGTATTTTTTAATTTTTATTGAGAAAAATAAATGTTTCTGTAAAAATTAAAAACATATATTGTTCTCTTCTAGCATTTTTATTTGTTTTTTTTTTTTTCGATAGAAAGATATCTTCTTACATTTTCTCAAAATAAACCGATTCAAATGTTCAAAAAGTGACTCCTTTACCTGTACTTACATAATTTTTCAAAAAATAAAAAATAATCCGTAAAATTGGTGTTTGGTGTACTATGAAACCCATTGCATATTATATAAATATGTCTATATTAGTATTACAGAAATGATTTACGTAAAACAATAAGGTGTACCTACAAATACGTAAACTTTAATTATCCCTCGTAAAACATCAGTAAAATATTTTGTAAATTGTTTTCATTCACAAATATTAATTTCTTAAAAATCTAACAGAGGCGCCACTTGCCAGACGAAAAATATTGCAATGTAAGGGTTTCGTAGTACCCCACTTTTAAAGTTTATTTTTAAGTATTTTTAAAAGAAAAAAATATGTACGTGTAGATAAAGGTTAAATCTATGCTCCTCTGGAACCACTTTTTCAAAATTCAATATAGTTTTTTCTAAAAAAAATTGAGTTTTGTGTTTTTTTTTAGAAAAAACAAATTAAAATTTTGAAAAAGTGTTTTCAGAGGAGCACAGATTGAACCTTTACCTACACGCACATGTTTTTTTCTTTTAAAATATCTTAAAAATAAACTTTAAAAGTGTGGTACTACAAAACCCTTGCATGCTCTGCTCTAAAGCAAAGTAAATACTCCTCTTAATAAAAGTTTTACACAAAATTCAACAAGTGAAGACAGACTCTCTAATTTAGCCATAATATCCATTAAAAAACAGCTTGTTAAACAGTTATCAGAAAATTTAAAATTTTACGACGATGTTATAGACAAATTTGCAGCCATTTATGATAGGCGAATAGATCTTAAGTATAAATAAATATCAATTGCGAAAAATGCTGGAAAAAATAAGAAAAAAAACTTTAGTTAAACTATTTTTTTACGTTTAAATAAACCAAGAAAACTTTTCAATGGTAAGTTTTTTTATAACTTCTAGTACTAAACTAGGTAATAAAGTAATAGTAACATTTTAAAAATCTCAATCTCGAATATCCGTAGTACTGAGGAAAAAAGCAAGAGTTTGACAAAATGGTGATTGCGCCGCGAAAAATTTTCGTCTGCGGCGCTGTGCTTACTGGCCTGTTCTATTTTTATACAATCGCTTCCCCTTTCAAAAATGTCACAACATGCCACTGCTCCGAACGTTTCACGTGTACGACCGGTATATTATACTTATACACGTATTTATAACATAATTATTAAATTATTAGTATAATTTATGTTAACAAATATAGAAACACTTTAATTACAAAAAATAATTTTCCTATCAATAAACTGTGGGCTGTCCGTAGTTATTAGTGATAAATTATTTAAACATTAAATTAATATTGATTATTAATAGAAATTAATAACTATAGACTAAAAATAAAACACGGAAATTTTAATATTTTTGTATTCGCCTATTACACTAATATATTAACCTGTACACATTTTTGTAATAATTAATAACATTTGAAAACTGTAAATTAAATATACAGGTATATTTTTCATAGTGACAAAGTTGCTGGTTTCATTTGAGTGATTTCACATTTTTGTATTTTATACAAAAGCTGTTTTTAAAATTCCACGTGACCTAAAATGATTGTGATTTCAGTCAGAAAAAGTAATTCTTTTTCTATTTATTTTATTTTTACCATATCCAACGGAAGAGCCCTAATTTTCAGGACAAGGTAGACACTATACCAATTAAAATGAATTCAAAGGATAAAAATAAATGAACATAATGACGAAAAATACACAATTGAAAAATAAAGCTAGAAATGAACACACACTAAAAAAAAGAAACATTCCGTAAAGAGAATACAAAAAAGTGTCTTCATTTTGATAGATAAAACAAAATTATTCATTTTTTTATCAAAAACTAGCTGTTTCCCGCGGCTTTGCTCGCGACTTTGCTCGCATGTAGTCGTGTTATTAATAAAAAATCTGATGTGTCCAACACATGACTTTCCTATCTAGTTATTATAGGCTTTTTCCGGTTATTTTGTACAACTTATTGTAGCATCTCTATAAATGTTTAGAGGATAAACTAAATATATACATTTTTCACATACATCTACCTCGAAACATTTTTCTATAAATATTCATTGAAAAAGAAAATACTGAAAAATTTAAATTAAGCACTTTTCCTAAAATTTTTCCATTACGGTCCATTTTAGAAAAATCATGTAAAAACAAAAATTATAGAAATCAATATCGCAAACAACTTTTAGTTCAACAATTTTCATAAAAATCAGAATTTTGCACATTTTGTCAAATTTCTCGAATACGGACCATTTCAGGAAATTTTAACATAAAACAAAAATTATAGATAATAATATTAGTAACTTTTATTTAAACAATTTTTTTTTCCAAACATAAATAACATATATATCTCATAAAATATAAAAACGGTCTCCCATAAAGTACCCCCTCAGATGTTCCGACTTTGTTTAAAATCTAATCATTTCACGTCAGGCCGAAATAAAACTTAATGGTTTTTTCTTCATCCGTTTTTGAGTTTTCTTCAAATTTCGAAATTTACACATTTTCTCAAATATCTCGAATACGGTTCATTTTAGAGAAATTATGTATTAAATAAAAATTATAGAAAATTATATAACAAACAACTTTTGTTTAAACAATTTTTATAAAAAAATATGTGTGTGTGTGTGTGTGTGTGTGTGTGTGTGTGTGTGTGTGTGTGTGTGTGTGTTTGTGTGTGTGTTTGTGTGTCTGTCTGTGTGTCGCCTAACTCATGAACCGATACACAGAAAAACACAAAATTTCAAACTTAAGCTTTGTTCTAGCGTCCAATGAACTGATTAGATTTTGAGCAGAGTCGGAACATCTGGGGGGGGTAATTTATGGGTGGTCATTTTTATATTTTATGGAATATATTTGTTATTTACGTTTGGGGAAGCAAATTCTTTAAATAAAAGTTACTTCTTACATTGTTGTCTATAATTTTTTGTTTTATACAAAATTTTCCTAAAATGGTCCGTATTCGAGAAATTTGACAAAATGTAAAAAAATATTTTTTTATAAAAATTGTTTAAATAAGAGTTGTTTGTAATATAATTCTCTATAATTTTTATCCTATACATAATTTCTCTAAAATGGACCGTATTCGAGAAATTTGAGAAAATTGTAAATTTTGAAATTTGAAGAAAACTCAAAAACGGATAAAAAACAAATTTTAAACTTAAGTTTTATTTTGGCCTGACGTGAAATGATTAGATTTTGGACAAAGTCGGAACATCTGGGAAGGTACTTTATGGGAGGCCGTTTTTATATTTTATGGAATATATCTGTTATTTATGTTTGGAGAAAAAAATTAGTCAAATAAAAGTTATTTCTAATATTATTTTCTATAATTTCTGCTTTATGTCAAAATTTCCTGAAATGGTCGGTATTCGAGAAATTTGACAAAATGTGCAAAATTCTGATTTTTATGAAAATTGTTGAACTAAAAGTTGTTTACGATATCGATCTCTATAATTTTTGTTTATACATGATTTTTATAAAATGGACTGTATTGAAAAAATTTTCGTTTTCAATGAATATGTATAGAAAAATGTTTCGAGGTAGATGTATCCTCTAAATATTTATAGAGATGCTGCAATAGGTTGTACAAAATAACCGGAAAAAGCCTATAATAACTAGATAGGAAAGTCATGTGTTGGACACATTAGATTTTTTTTATATTTATTCATCTTTATTTATTTTTACTCATATTTAATTATTTTTATTCACTTTTAATTATTTTTATTCACTTTTATTCATTTTTATTTATTTTTATTCATTTTTATTCATTTTTATTCGTTTTTATTCATTTTTATTCATTTTTATTCATTTTTATTCATTTTTATTCATTTTTATTCATTTTTATTCATTTTTATTCATTTTTATTCATTTTTATTCATTTTTATTCATTTTTATTCATTTTTATTCATTTTTATTCATTTTTATTCATTTTTATTCATTTTTATTCATTTTTATTCATTTTTATTCATTTTTATTTATTTTTATTCATTTTTATTCATTTTTATTCATTTTTATTCATTTTTATTCATTTTTATTCATTTTTATTAATTTTTATTCATTTTTATTCATTTTTATTCATTTTTATTCATTTTTATTAATTTTTATTCATTTTTATTCATTTTTATTCATTTTTATTCATTTTTATTCATTTTTATTTATTTTTATTCATTTTTATTCATTTTTATTCATTTTTATTCATTTTTATTCATTTTTATTCTTTTTTATTCATTTTTATTTATTTTTATTTATTTTTATTCATTTTTATTTTCTATACTAAAAGTTCTTTGCGACATCGATCTCTATAATTTTTTTTATATACATGATTTCTCTAAAATGAACCATACTGGCAAAATTGTAGGAATATTGTAAAATTTTATTTTTCAGTAGGTATTTTCGTTGGCAATGAATATATATTAAAAAATGTTTCGAGTTAGAAGTATGTGGAAAATATATATATTTAGTTTATCCTCTAAACATTTACAGAGGTGCTACAATAGGTTGTACAAAATAACCAGAAAAAGCCTGTAATAACTAGATAGGAAAGTCATGTGTTGGCAGAGCTGGGTAATTCCTAGTTAAAAAGTAATTAATAATTACAATTACTTTTTTCATGTAATTAGTAATTGTGTTTAAGTACTTTTTTTAAAGTAACTTGGAATTGTAATTGCAGCAAAATCTGTGGAGGAATTGTACTTTGTAATTATATTGATTTATATTATTTTAATTGTCTAAATACAATTATATGTCATAAGTACAATTACTTTTCCAATTTCAGTTACTTTTTTAATTACAATTACATTTATAAGTATAATTATATTTTTTAATTACAATTACTTTTAAATGCGTGTTTATGAGATGCATGTGAAATGAAAACCAAAAATTCCTTGTTCAAATCGGTCACTAGAGCTCGGATTCGCATCCGTATCATTTGTTTGATTGCATTTGAGGAAAGCGTTGTGCCGTGAAGCACTGACATTGTTCAACCCAAAATAATAACAGTAAGGGGCAAGTTGATGCAGATATCCTTATTTCTAAAACATATTTTGTATTTATATTTTTATAAACATAATTTATGTTGCATAAACATTATGAACTAGAACTAAGGAAATATAGTATGACGTGGTGCAAATAGCAGTTTTTATGGGGTAAATAGTGAAAACTACTTTTTTTACGTTGCGTAAGTATTTCTAGTTATTATTCTAGTTTTCTACATTGAAATGTGGGAGTAGAGGAAACATGTTTTTCTACACCTACAGGGATATTAGCTTATCTACGTATAGATTCAAAAAAGGAAAAGTAAGCTATTGCGTTCAACTAAACGAATATATTTCATATCTATTCTAAGTTGTAAGAACACTGCAAAACAATGAAATCCACCAATTGCAGTTCATATGTTGGATACCAAACTAGTATTATTTTTAAAATTTTAAATAAGTGACAATTATTCTGTCAAACTAATTGTCAGTATATTTTTTAGTTATTGAAATTAAATATACACTAAATGAGTTATTTTTGTTTAGAATCGATAAATAATAACATTTTTATTTTTATTTAGGCCACAATTTGAAAAAAAATTAAATTTTAATTTAACTATATGAAACTAGTTTAATTACGAGTATTAAAACGAAAATCATAAAGGTAGCGGTGGAGCTGAGGATAGAGCATCTGCCTTCTATGCGAATAGCCCGGGTTCAAATCTGGACAAGGGACCAATTTTCTTTTGTCTATTTTATTTTATGAATTAGTAAAAAACATATATTATTTTAAAATTAGTTATTTTGTCTTAATAATATAAAATATTAATGACTTTCGTTAATGGGTCGTAGAAAAAATATACTGTACAACTCCATATCCACTTTTGTTGCACAATCTACTATTTAAATTTCAGTATAATTTGTCAGTAACAATTACACATTATACAGGATAATTTACCACGCCTCAGACGTTTATAGCTAATCGATAAAGTTTTAAAATGGCTCCTAGTTTTTAAGTATATGTGATGAGGAAAGCCACTTTTTTAAAATTATTTTGAATATATAATTATTAGTATGTCCCAAAAAAATGTAGTGTATCAAAGTTTTGTGGCACACCCTGTATTTTATTAAATTTTTAGATTCTCCCTGAATAACTAATTCCATTGATCAGACTTGATTTGTTAAAAAATAGAGATTTTTGAATTTTGAAATTTTTTCTCTCAAAACTATTCATAATTGATCAAAATGGCTAACAACGTATTCCTTCCTATACTATTTCTTTTTTTTACTACATCATAATATTTAATTAAAACAAATACGAGGTGGTCAAAAATTCAGATTAGGTGAAATATAAAAGTATCTAGGCGTAGGTACACGAACTTTTGTATTTTTGTTGAAATTTACATTTTATTATATACTAACCTGTTCCATTTTTTATACTTCTTATCGATTTTGTCTTTTCCCTTAAGTTTAGATCTTAAATAATACAAAAAACAATACACTTAGGGCTGGTTATATAAAGCAAACTTAAAATTAAGAATAGTTTTAGGTGATACATGTCAATTTCCGATGCTATATGTGCAGTCTAATGTTTGGGAAAAAGCCCTAAGTGTTAAATGTTTAGATTGTACCTATGCCATACAAAATTTGTCATGTGTCTCCTCAAACCGAGTTTAACTTTAAGTAAGATTTATGCAACCCGCCCTCTTTTATGTAATTGTAATTAAATCAATATAATTCCTGTTTTTACAACATGTACTTTGTACTTGTAATTAATTCCTTTTTTGAAAAAGTACTTTGTAATTGTAATTATTTTTAAAGTACATGTAATTACTCAGCTCTGTGTGTTGGTAACATCAGTTTTTTTATTAGAGTTATTTAGTTTTAAAAAAGTGGGTTATTTTGTCGTGTGTTGTATTTTAATTATTTTGTGCTGATTTAAAATGGAAAATAAGTATCAAAACATTACTACTAGATTGTATACTTAATTGAATTCTATTTTTATGAGTCAGTATGCCTTTTTTTGTTATAAACTATCATATAATAATATTTCATTGATTTTAAAACAAAAAAAGGTTTATTTTTATTTCTTTTCGCAACTGGTGGTATAATGTTCATAATGTTTAACATTGTGCAACTGGTTGCGTAAATTAGATCAATTTGACGCTTACTGTGTTTATAAAAAAATGCACTTTATATGTCAAAATAAGAAAACTGTGTTTTCACTGCCAATCGCAAGGCTAATCATATCATCGTCCTATTACTGTAAATACTTTGACAACTAAATTTAAAATTTTATTTTATGCAAATGAAATTACCCAACCAAAACAATTTTTTTGTTTTTAGTATATAATTTAAATAGCCTTAATAGCTTCTGTTATAAAAAAAATCAAAGCTAATTAACACCATCCTCAGTTCTGTGTTCCACCCCTTGGAAGCCATGTGTCGGTATACGGGTCACGTGTTCTAACGACCCCTAAATGCCATTTATAATATGCGGGCTGGAGTACACATTGTATATCCCTTCAGAGGATAGAGTAATGATGTTAAAAGTCTCTAGATTAGCAAAATGGGGTTAATTTCCTTCCGGTTTATAAATACGTTTAACATTGTTTGGTTATAGTAGATATAAAAACATAGGCGGGTAAAATTTATCAATGATTAGTTTTTATTTTGTAAATCCTAAATTTAAAATGAATAAATAAAATACAGAATGGCGTGTTTTATTTTAATACAAACTTACACCGTTATACATAGAAATTTTTAAAAGGTACGTATTCATTAGAGCATATTTACGAGCAACAACATATTTATTTGCGTCTGCCGTGAGAAAACATTATTAATTTGCTCGATTTGGTGAAAATAAATGCTTGAAATGATTTTAATTTATTTTGGGTTTCATATCCAATACCTCAATAGTTACATTTTTAGTATTCCTTACAAAGCATCCATTTCTTTAATTCTTGAACAATGCAAAGGATGCATAGGGTTTTATAAATACACCATTTACTGAGACTCGCACCACCTAAGTATTTCTTACCATATATTCATCCTGACGGTCAACGTCCTGACGCCCAACTTTCCGACGCCCGAAGTCCCGACGCCTTACCTCCCTGGCTTTCTACATCCCCAACACTGTCAGGCGACACTAAAAACCGCGGAAACCTCGGAAATGCTCGGCACTTTGCGGAGACGGTCGGTAGATAAACTTTGGCGGAAATTTTAAATGTTTGCTATTTACAGATTTCACGTCAAAAAAATAGAACCTAACCTCAAATTTCAAGGACCGTTTGGTTATATTACTTTGTTTACTTATTACTTATTTACATGAAAACAATTTCTTAATGTTTTTGTGTAATTTAGATACTTTTCATTAAAAAACGTTATATTAACTGTGTACTAAGAGGACCATACAAACAATTTGTTGATAAACTGGTTCAAATGTTGGTTACAATAGTTGTAATTGATGGTACAGTTTGGCCAGAAAATATGCGTTGAATCAGTTATAAAATGATATTTCATTAAATAAAATCCTTTATTTACACTTTTCATTAAATCTGCAATTTCGATCACAACCCATAAGAAGAAATTTTAAGAAACTTATTCGTAAAAATTTTTTCTACAAAAAAAAAAACAAAACAATAATTATCAGCATGTTCCATTTTTGATGTAATTGAGGGGTTTTTTAGAAAGTTTATCAAAAATAATAGACAAGCTATACATACATAGGTTTATATATAGTTCATTTAGATAAACCTAGAATAAATAAATGATAAATACGTCTAATTAAAACCTAAACCATACTATAAATACATATTTACAATAAGTTTTTATTTAGTACAAAAGCAAGCCCTGTCACTATTGTCACACCATAGAAAAAAGACATCAAAAGCCCATTACAATTTCTTTTTTTAAGAAAAATGTCATGCTTTTCCACTTTCCTTTTCTGTATCGCTGATCTATTACTTGTTCCATTACTAACTATATTTGCCTGTGCACCTTATTAAAAAGTACCAACATATAATATTTAGCTGCATACATGGAAAAATGGTTCCATTACTTTATTATATGCCTCATCATTCAAGTATCTTAAAAAAATGGAGTTTCAATTTGTATCTCTCACTTTGCTTCTCTAGTTATTTTAGTTAAACATTTATTTTCAGATTTCTTCTCTCTAATAAAGTTTTTAATTTCTTCATTATGTCCCCCTTTAAATATCTGGTAGCTTTTCCTCAGATAGTAGTTTGGCAACGTCACCTAAAATATAACATAAGAAATGTACGTGTTTACATACTGTAGCTTTTATAGCACACTCTATACAGTTACTTTTATAGCGATGAACACATTCCTTACATATTCTACAATATGAAGTTCTGCATTCCGTCGAACATAATTCATTATAAAATATTTTGTAAAAATTGTCACCTGTAGAAGGATTTACCTGAAATTTCCAAACCTACAACCTCTTATACTTCAAACATTGTTTTTGTAAGATGTGCTTTAATCACATCCTATAGGTTTTTGTTCGTGTCCATATACGTGATCAAGCGCCAAGCTCGCTCTATCGATCAATCAAATAACAGAAAATTAGTTATAAAAATCACCGCTATGCAGCGCATGGTACACATTGGGCACTCCCGCGCAATAGAAAATCGAATCTGTAGATCATAAATGAATTTTCATTTCATAGCCGCTCCCTATTAGTAACAAGTATTCTCTTGAAAAATCTTGTTATCTCTGGTCTCCAAGATCATAGAAAAAATATCCCATCAACTCACTTAGATCATAAATGCGATCACGAAGAGGAAGTATGTGCACCATGTGGTAAAAAAATCATTGTTGCCAATCGTCGAAGATCAGAATTTTCAATTACTGAAAATCTTACTGGTTTAATTAAATAGCATATAAACTATCAGTTTGATCTGTCTAATTCTAAATTTCCTGTTAGCATTTGTAGTACTTGTCGAAAAACTATAATGGAACGAGAGAAAAGTAATCTAAACAGGCCACTTCCAACAATGCCTAATTATGAGGACATGCATTTAGCAAAAGAAACTAGAACCAAGACAACTTCTGATTGCAATTGTTTTTTATGTCTAACGGCACGATTCAGAAGTCATTCTAAAATAGTTAAGGACAAAGGTTATGTACGTACTTTTGATACTATAATAAATCAAAATTGTGGTCTTTATGGAGCTGCTTCAAATCCCGATCTTCCGTCTACAAGTGGACAAAGTAATACTGAAAAGATAACGTCCATGAATATTTGCAATAAGTGTTTTCAGAAAATTGGCAGAGGTTTGCGTCATTCTTGTGGCGCAGGTCCTTCTTCATTTATTGCCCATGAAAACGTCTTGAGTTTAGTAGAAAGATTACCAGAAAAGCAACAAAACCAAATCCAACCATCTTGAAAAAAGGATTAGCTAGGATTTTCATTCAAGCGGACTTTTTCTTCACAGCATTTATAAAAACATGCCTCAGTAGTTTTCATTTTATTATTATTTTTATTTTCGTTTTCATTTTTATTTTCGCAGTGGATTAGGCCTACAGCGGATACAATTTTAAAACACACTCGAAAAGCCCCAGTTTGACCGATTTTCTCGTGAAAAAAGCCTCTCAGGGGTAAAAACGATCACTCAAAAACTTGGGGTGGAAAATTTTGCTGGACTGGGCGTTTCCGGGTAAATTATGATGAAAAATTATGAAAAAGTGAAAATCAACTTATTTTGAAAAAAGGATCAGCTAGGATTTTCATTCAAGCGGGCTTTTAATGTACTATTAACCTCCAACAAAACGCCGTTTTTCGTTTTCATTGGCATTTTGGATCAACTTGTTTGTGCTTCAGGCGAAGTGTGAAGTATGAATTACTTTGAATTTCACAAAAGGAAAGGGAGGTAGTTAAAAAAATATGGACGTATAATATTTAAGAAGCGACCGGGGGGTTAGCGGTTACAATGTTTTGAGTCATTATTCATTAATTATTGCATTATAACCATTCTATTACTTCAGCCAGATTAGATTTAATAAATATCTATAACAACTACGCCACTGTTTGGATATATAAAATTGCCCTCTTGAAATTCAACAACCGACCCCGTCAATTATCAAATAAACAACCCCTGAATAAACCAAACCGACGCCATGGGATGGTACATTTTATTATATGAGGGTGGTAGTTTTTTTATTCTCCGATGAGAGTGACTTTAATTGCTTCACAACGGAAACAGAAAGTCGTTGTTTTGTATAGATATTTTATCTCATTTTTGTCACAATATACAGAAAACAATACATGAATTATTATTTTTCGTTAGGTAGTTGTTATTTTTATTTTTCTAATTTTTGTTTTTTTTTTTGTAAAACAATCTTTGATGGCCCCAGGCCACACAGGTTAGGTAAATTAGTTATTCTTTAAATGAGTCAGCTATTGTTTGAGAATATCGAAAAATTTGACGATATACGCTGAGTTTAGATTTCCCGGTAATAGGGAATAGACGGACGGTTGCATGATTTCGTCTGATTTTTTAGTTTTACCATTTTTAAAGTTGATTTTCGTTATACTGTCCTTTTGATGTAATGAATTTTATATCTATTGTCTTTTCGATAAAATATATATTCGATAAAATGTATTTTTGATCAAATTTCCAATTCGATCAAATGTTTTTGGATCAGTTTTTTGCCACTCCAATTTGATACCGCACGATAAATAGGTAGGTACTTTAATTCATCAATATTAGGGCCAATTTCATAATCGAACCTTAAAGGCAGATTTAAAAATAGGAAACTTCTATTTAAAGTTCACTTTAAAGCCTCCTTTAAAAAATGTCATTTCATAATGTTACGCTAAAGTCCATCTGTTCAGGTATAAGAATGTGATAAAGTGCTCCGTAAATTTGTATCACAAAAGTGGGATAAACAAGTGATTAAAATTTCAAATTTGGACTGGTAAAGTACGTGCTTTAATTCTTTCCCCATGCCAAATCTTGTGTGAAAAGTTTAAGGAAACCCCCAAACCTTTGAATTTACTATAATTGCCTGTAAAAAAGTTTAAACCAACTACGGGCGCATATCAACTGACAAAGCTTATTCAAATTAAAGTATATAGCGTATAATGCATACCACCGCAAACTGAAACATAACAATTGCAGATGTGTTTAACCTATTAAAAAGCCAACAAACAAGCATTGAAGTAATCAAACAAGAAAATGATGATATACAAACGGAAATAACAAAAATCAGAAACGACTTCGAGTGTGAAATTCAAGAACTAAAAGATGAAAATTCTCAGTTAAAATCGGATCTAAAGAAAGTAAAAGAGAAAGTACAAACTGTTGAAAAGGAAACAAAGAAATACAATCTCGTGGTGTATGGACTAAACGAAGAAGAAGATATAAATAATTTATTAGAATTCATAAATAATAAATGTTTAACTGAATGTAGATTTCATGACGTAAGGGATCTATATAGAATAGGCAAAAAAGAATGTGAAAAAAGAAGACCCATAATAATTGAATTTATACACTATAAACTATTACTTGGTATTTTGGAAAACGTGTCAAATCTAAAAGGGACCGGCATATCATTCTCAAGAGACTACACAAAAGAAGAATACGAAAATAGAAAAGTTTTATACAAATACCTAAAAAAAGCAAGATACAGCAACTGTGAAGCCAGAATTAGACGAAACCAACTTTGTATACAAAATAACACTTACACAATAACAGATCTAGAAGCATTTACCGAAGAAGAATTTACTGCAGAACTTGCAAAGTTTAATAATTAGCCCCAACCAGAAACTCAAAATAACAAAAGAAAAAACGAAGAGCCGCACGAGTCATTCCATACAAAATCGTCTGAAAATAAAAAAAATTGTTGCCTATCCATTTTAGATTTTGGTGTAACTTTAAGGAACTATTCCTTAGGGTCCCAAAGAAGAAAATTTACACGAGTTTGATTTTTATAAACACTCCTTTCCACCTACTTAAATAAAGACTTTAAAAAATTGATATTTTTAAGCCTTAGCGACTTTTCCTCTGAAAATTTTCTTTTTGAAGATAACTACATTATTAAAGCGAAATTCTGAGGGGGAAAGATAGTAGTTTAAGTGTAAGCATCGATAATTTGCTTAGTCAGTACCTCTGATTAACGGCAGAGTGCTGAAAATGAGTATTTTTTGATCAATTTTTGTGAATTTCAATCGACTATAGCGTCTTAACTGCTTAGACTTAGCAGCTTATGTTCCTCAGAAATTAAGTGTATATATCATAGATAAAATACAGCCACAAGTCAACCTGAGCAGCCCACTATTTGCAGAAAAAAACTTTGCTTGAAGTTTTGAAATTTTCAAAAATTGCATAATTCAGGGTATATAATGAACATGTTGACTGCCAGATAAAAATCTGAAACTTTTAGAATCTACTGTTCTTACCTTTAACTTTAAATGACCGTACCACTTGTTTTGTTATTTTTTAGTTTAGTTCATGTGCGAGTCGTTTTTTACAGCAAAAATAAACTCAATTTTTTATTTCTTTCCAAATAACTAGATGCTTCTATTTTGAAAAAACTTTCGACTTATGTATGAGATTCTTATATATCTTTATGAAAAAACATCAAGAAAAACTGAATTTATAAGATTATAAAATAAAAAAATTGAGCTGATTTTTGCTGTAAAAAACGACTTGCACATGCACTAAACATAAAAATAACAAAACAAGTGGTACGGTCATTTAAAGATAAAGGTAAGAACAGTAGATTCTAAGAGTTTCAGATTTTTATCTGGCAGTCAACACGTTCATTATATAACCTGAATAATGCAATTTTTGAAAATTTCAAAACTTCAAGCAAAGTTTTTTTTGCAAAGAGTGGGCTGCTCAGGTTGACTTGTAGCTGTATTTTATCTATGATATATACACTTAATTTCTGAGGAACATGAGCTGCTAAATATAAGCAGTTAAGACGCTAGTGTCGATTGAAATTCACGAAAAATGATTAAAAAACACTCATTTTCAGCACGCTGCCGTTAATCAGAGGTATTGACTGAGCAAATTATCGATGCTTACACTTAAACTACTATCTTTCCCCCTAAGAATTCCGCTTTATTAATGTAGTTATCTTCAAAAAGGAAAATTTCAGAGAAAAAGCCGATAAGGCTTAAAAATATTTAAATAGGCGGAAACGAGTGCTTATAAAAATCAAACTCGTGTAAACTTTGTTCTTTGAGACCCTAAGGAATAGTTCTTCGAAGTTACACCAAAATCTAAGATGGGTCAGCTTTGCCAATTGGACGATTTTAAATGGAATGACTCGCACGTCTCTGATACTGTAACAAAAAGGATAACTAGGCAGGCTAACCAACTTATACCTACTCAAAAAAAGTGAGAAATATATATTTATAACATTGTTTTAGAAACATCCACTATAATTCTGTAGTTGTAAAATTTCCATCTTTTAGTACACTAGTGCAATTTGTCAATTCCCAAACAACTCTTTTATTGTGAAAGTAATAATTATTAAATTTAAGATATTAATCTAATCTTATCTTAATCTACTAATTTCTAATTGTTTTTACCTTAGCCTTTTAAGCACTTTTATCAAATAATCCTTAGTTTTTAGTTTTTATATTTTAAGGTACAGTGACAAATTTATATGGATCCATACATTCGAGATTTTAGCATTAAAAAATTGGAAATATTTCATTTAAATAACGGAAAAAATGTAGAGAAGTTTTACAAATAAATGATCCATATAAAAATTTTAAAATAATTAATAACAACATCTGTAGCATAAAGCATAATATTGACGAATTTTTATTATTGCTTGAAGACATAAAATGTCTCTCTCGACTGTATCGTCTTTTCGGAAACGTGGTTAATTCCTGATATTACTATTTTTAATATTCCAGGATATATTACTATTTACAATGAGGGTAACCTAAATCAGAATGATGGTGTTGTCCTATTTGTCAAATCCAATGTGTATCATTCTCACAAAACAATAAGATTTAACAACAGCTTCGTTTTGCAGGTGAAACTAAATTTTGAGAATATCGTTGTTATTATTAATGCTGTTTACAAATCACCAACTATTGTCGTTAATAATTTTATAGAAGAGTTAAACATTTTCCTTAACCAAGAAAATAATACTTATGATTATAATTTATTTATAGGCGATATGAACAAAGACATATTAAGTAATACAGAAGACACCCAAAGCTATCTTGACACAATGAGTGAATTTGGTTATTTATCTACAATTAATATACCAACAAGGGTTCAAAAGAATTCAAAAACATGTCTGGATCATATTTTTATTATATCTAATAAACAAAATTATGAAAACATATTACCATTAACTATAGAAACAAATATCACAGATCATTTTACAACTGTAGCACAGATTATACTTCCAAACCGTAGTTTCAAACAAAATAACACTTCCACTAATTTAATAAAAATAATCAATGAAAAAAGCTTAAAAATGAAATACAGAACATCGACTGGAATTCTTTATTCGACTGTAATGTAGAAACTTTGAACGAAGAGCAATCTAAGTTTTAGTTGTTTTTTTCAATAACATCCGAATACTAGATCAGTTACAATTCCTTAATAAAAATCCTTAAAATTTAAGCCTATTTTCAAAAGTAAGAATCCCCTTGAGTGAAATATTTAGGTCTAGTCAAAATTATTTAATAGTAGGTATGTCAGTAAGTAAAACAATGCATTAAGGTAAAATTGATAATTTAATAAATCCTAACTCTTTCAGCGCTATGTCATCAAAGCATTACATTACAATACGAGTACTTATAAAAATTATATGATGATCGCTCATTCATGTCTAGGATGGATCAACTTTGACAATCTCTTACTCAATAAGTTTTTTATATTTGTCCCAAAATCCAATCCTCTAACACCCGTATGAAGACCCTGTCGCTAGTTTTAGAGCCAGGAAATAAAGTAGATTTACCTGTGAAAAATTAGAGTAAAGGTAAACATTGCCATGTTAGTCCAATTCGATCCCCTTAAATTTGTTCTTGGGCTATGAGTACGACTTTTAGGTTGTTACTAACGTGTACTCGTTCTAATCA
This sequence comes from Psylliodes chrysocephalus, assembly GCA_927349885.1. Taxonomy (NCBI): domain Eukaryota; kingdom Metazoa; phylum Arthropoda; class Insecta; order Coleoptera; family Chrysomelidae; genus Psylliodes; species Psylliodes chrysocephalus. Next base: position 82,955,123 of record OV651819.1, read on the forward strand.
TTATGTATCTACATGGTAAAATTGTCTATATAAAAATTAATATTAAGGTAAGTGAATACAATATTACCATGTAATGTTTTTATATAAAAGTACTGTACATTAAAAAAATTTTTTCGGGGTAGGAATGTTACTGATACATCGTACTAATAATTTAAAATACTAAAAGATGTTACGGGCAAGTTTGAGCAGTTTGCGAACATTTTTTTAAAACATTGCACATTGGCGATATTGTCTCAGGGGGGTTATCAATAACGTCACATAATATTATTTTACAAAATGTTGTTTTTATCGAACATTTTGAAAGGAAAGTCATTTTTTCTAAATTAACGTTTATTCAAATAAAAAGAAAACATAAACACAAGTAGTAATAAACCAGCAAAAAATATTTAGGAACAATATGGACAAATATAACCCTTAAAATTATCCTTCTTGGTTAGTCCCAAGAAGTCGTCGTGTAAATAGCTGTTGCAAACCACGCAAAGGCGCATGTCTACGATTCTATCTATTTTGCATGCTTTGCAATACCAACTTTCTTTACCGGTTGCTTTCTTCGGGCCGAAGGACTTTTCCCCTGGTGCAGGTTTCTTAGACTTGGGAGTAGAAGTGTTGCCTGTTAGATCAGACTTGGCGAAAATGTCACGTGGTAACAACTTGTGCTCTGAAATTATTTGCTGATGTTCTTGGCCTGGTGTCATAATATTTGTGTGCCATTTCAGGTGTGGTAAGTATATCAGAAAATGACGTGTATTGATTTTCTTCACTCTCTTCTTCCTGTTTATCTTCATTGGCGTCCTTATCTTTATTATCGTCTAAGCATTCGGACGGCAGGGATTCACTCTCTTCAGAATCACTTATGTCACGTAACTGAATTCGTTGACGTTTTCCAGCTGCTGTCGAGAGATCTGGAAGTAGTGTACGTGAAATAATGGGTCAACTGTTGGAAGGACCTGGAGGGGGTGTCATGACCTTATGTTGCGTAGGTGGTTGTTGGCTAGGATTTTCCTATTCAGTTACACTGCTTGGAGTATATGCTTCGGGTGGTAAAATGTTTGAATTGAATGGATAAATTCCAGTTGCTGCGAAACCAGATTTAATGTTTGATGGTAACATAGATTTGTCCCAAACTAAAGAAAAAATGTTTTTAAAACGTTGTTTTGTTATAGCACGATCCCTATGTGTTGACCAGTATTTAAGAACTTCGTCATCCCAATAGTGTTTAAATAAGCGAAACACAGACCTATCCATAGGCTGTAGTTCGTGCGTTGTATTGCTTGGCAAGCAATATAACGTTATACTTAACTCTTCTGCGACCGTGACAATAGAATAATCCAGATGACACTTGACACCATAGAAAATTAAAAGAGATTGACCAGCAACTTTGTATTTGGCAAAATGATGCAGCCATTGTTTAAAAGCATCAATGGCCATACTACCTTTCAGAGTCATTAACACCATACTAGATGCCGGTAGTATATCTGCCCATTCAGGCTTCATCGTTTTGCCTTTAAATAAAATTAAGGGAGGAATCGCAGAACACAGGGCATTGTCACAAGATACTATTGTAATGTTTTGTCCATGCTCATTTGCCACAAGGTGAACTCGCTTTGCTCCTTTTTTTGCAAGGACTGTTTGTTGGTGATTTAATGCTAGCCTTTCTCATCCATGTTGTAGATATGCTCAGGCTTGTCCATGATGTCTATGTTAGCAAGAATTTCGCCCAATTTTTCAAAATGGTCAATTACAATAAACCTATTTACTTTCTGCGCTCTCGCGGGGTTCATGCTTTAAGCTTTCAGATTCTTAATATTCGGATGCCTGTTGAGAAAACCTTTTAGCCAGTATCGGCCCGCCAATGTTGTAACTTTATTGAACGGATTTTGAATTTGGTTGGTTTCACAAAAATTGAACACGCATCGCCGTAAAACTTTCGAAGTTAAGGGATAGCCTACTTTCGCCAAACGAATTATTCTTCCACACAAATCTTCCTCTTGTTCTAAATTAATAACTGATTTGCGACCCATGCATATTTTGTTGTTTGATGGTTACGCAAGTAGTCTCTCAGGGTACTTCGAGGAACCAAAAATTCCTTACTTACTGAATTCACAGACACGCCATTTCCAACAGCTGCTAGGGCACGCTGCATATTTTTTCTGACCATTTGCCTCTAATACCTCGGTTTCTTGCTTTATTCATGACGATTCTGTAAAATAATGAACGATTCTTTAGTATAAATTAAAGAAAACATGAAAAATATTCATGTCTGGCAATATCGCCATTGGTGATATTGCTACGCGGTTATTTTGGAGATATTATAAACACGCGCACATTTCTACTGTTTCTTGCTTACTTCGGTAAAAAACATACGATTTTGAAATGTCTACCATCCTTTTGATAGCTCATTCTTAACTAAAAACTACTGCTGATAAAAAAAGCACTTACCTGCACAATCTTTGAAATATCACGAGTAATCGCTTACATCGGTGGTGGTGGTGGTGGTGGTGGTGGTGGTGGTGGCAAAGCAGTTTAGATGGGAAACTGCTAAACGAAAATGTGTAATTAAAATTCACCACAAATTGAAATGTAGAATGCTTTTACTATTGCGAAAGTACCCCAAGCGCCATTTGTCTTTCATAAACCAAACCTTTTAAAATATGAACCCTTGGCTGTATTGCCAGCTTGGCGATATTGTATTCACCTACCTTATGTTTTAGCAGAAAAGAACGTGAAAAACCTTAGTAAATTAAAATGAAAATAGTTCTTTATTTTTACATTTTTTTTATGTATATTTTTTTATATAAGTTATAGTTATTTTATAATACAAATTTGTACGTAAATATTGATTTTATTTTCTACATCGTAGTACTGCATTACAAAAAATTACAATGTGCCGTAAATTATCAAAAACTTACAAATATAGTCATACATCAATATCCTCAGTAAATGCAGTGAATATGTAATACATACCAGGTGTCTACACGAAAATTTATCATTAAATTAGTTCTGGTCTTTTTGGAGATTAAAACTTTAAATTTTGGGTTGTTGTTCAGGATATAGGATGACAATGAACAGTGTATCTCATACCGCTCCATCGGGTCATCTGCCGCCCTGAACCACCCCACTCCAAGATTTTAAATCTCACCTTTTATTGATATCCCTATGTAAAAAACTACTTAGTTATATCTTAAAATTTATAAGATATTTAAAGTAAATGGTTTTATATATCAGAAATTATTGGCTCCGAAAAATCACAAGTTAGCCATGGAAATACTTAAGATTTATTCATAACATTTTGGTTAAATTAAATGCTTAAAATCTTCGTTTACATTTAAACAATAATAATAGTTTTTTGGGAATATTGTGTGCGACCTTCTTGGAAAATGTGGAGATTTACGTTACTTCAATATCAACAGTTGTGTCTATTCACAAGCTACCTCCTCACTCGTTTCTGACTCTAGAGATGGCTTTACCTATCGAATCAAATTTAGTACACAATGTATTAAAGTTACAGTGTTCTATCTGCGATACAATAATATTTCGTTAGTTTATATCGCCGCCAAAAGAGACTGTGGCTAGACATTATTCGATAAGTATGTGCTGCTAGCACAATAATAGATTACGCGGGAGATCTTCATGATTCGATCATCATCATCATCTGAATTAGGGCGTGGTTCAAAGCCCACTTGTACTGAAGCTCTAGGCTTATTGTACCCCTCACAGTTTCTATCCCATCAGATTGATTTTCTTGATGAATTCAAGAATATGTCTGATGGGCGCTTTCGCGATTTCTTCAGGTTCCGGATATTGTACCCCGAAGTACCATTCCCGTTCCCATTTAAGGTTCCGGCAGTGGCGTAGTATGTGAATAGGAGTTTCGTCCTCCTCTTCACATATTCTGCATAGGGAGTCATCAGATATCCCTAAGAGATTTAGGTGTCTTCTAAGGCCACAGTGTCCCGTAAGGAGTCCTATTACGGCCTTGAGTTCGCTTCTGCTAAGGTTTAGCAGTTGATGTTGTCTGCTCGTGGATGGCCCCTCTATAAATCTTTTGGACTGTCTAAGTCCAGGAAGTTCCATCCAGAGCATATGGTGTTCTCTTTTTATTTGTTCCTTTAACACCCATTTAACATGTTGGTATGAGATACCACATGTGGGTTCTGGTCCAATAAGAGTTTTTTCCACTCCCTTCCTTGCTAGGAGGTCTGCTTTCTCGTTTCCAAACACTCCCTCATGTCCTGGCACCCATTCAATGGTAACCTTGTTATGTTCTGCCAGAGCCTGGAGGGATTGTTGGCAATCAAATATTGATTTAGATTGTACTTCTACCCTTTTTAGTGCTTTAAGGGCTGCCTGACTGTCTGTCATGATAAAGATTCTCTTATCTCTAAGAGAGTCATTTAGCATGACTTTGACGAAGAGCGTTGCCAAACTTCAATATAATTATGTTTTATTTGTTTATATTGTAAACCGCGGGAGGTGACGGCCCAAGCGATCCAGTGGATCTAAATAATTATTGTATTCAAAAATTGCTCGTTGCGTAATTTCATCTCGTACATCACATGATATAACTATTTGTACTAAATTTTTTACTATTTATAGAACCAGTTTGCAAAACTTTTCCTATTAGCATTCTTGCCTAAACAACAGATACGTTCAGTGTCGGATTGATACCTTCAAAGCCTACTGGTCACGACTGAGAAGGGCCCACCTATCAATTTTTTTTCAAGGGCCGATTCCTTGAAGAGCAAGAAAAGTCCTCTTTACACACTGGCTCTTTTTCTGAGGATTTCTTTGCATTTGTTGTTCTAAAGGGCCCACTGCCTGAACGAGGACTCACTGCCTGAACTAAGGGTCACTGCTAGAACGAGGGCCTACCGGTCTTTGGAACTCGCATGTCGGGGACAACACTAATCATTCTATAGACTTCCGGCAACTGACTTAAATATGTATTTAGATCATTTAGAGACATGCCTAAATTCTATAGAATATCAAAATCTAGAAATATATGTAGGTAATATAAACATCGATATACTAAAAAAATAAATCAACGAAACAAACAAATATTTAAATATTATGAATTCCAAAGGTTTTAAATCATATATAAATAAACCAACGAGAGTACAAAATGAGTCAAAAACTGCCATTGATAATATTTTTATTAGAACTCATAAAAACCTAATAAATCAAGCTAAATCAACAAATTCAAAAATGCACTAAATCTACAATTAAAAACAAAAAATATAATTAAACTAAAACCATGAATAACAACAGGTTTATTACTTTCAATAAAAAAAGAGACTCTCTAAAAAAAAACTAACAAAAAAATACACTCTATAACTTGAAAACCAGTATAAAAATTACAGAAACAAGCCTAATTCCTTAATAAGAAAAAAAAATGTCTATTATCAAAATAAAATTACACAAGCCGAAATCGATTATAAATCAATATGGAAAATCATTAATGACATAACAGGTAGTACAAAAAAAAACTAAGCAAATTGAAAACATATCTATAAAATCTGAAAATAATGATAATATAAATAATAACAAAGAAAAAGCTAAAGAGTTTAATATTTTTTTACAAATTTAGGTGAAAATATGGCAAATAAAATACATAAGGTAGTACCAGAAGTAAACTTTGCATAAAATGATAAAGTTGAAAACAATATATTCTTTAAACCCGTAACAAAAAATGAAGTAACTATTTTATTAAGCAAATTAAAAAATAGCTCCGCACCTGGTCCAGATAAATTAACAGCAACTACAATAACAAATATAAATGAATATATTATTCTTCCTGTAACGCATAACCTTAATATGTGCTTTTAATCAGGAAAAATTCCAAGTCACTAGAAGGAATCAATTGTCTCACCTGTATACAAATCCGGAGGTCCTAGTGGCCAATTTCTGTTATGTGCTGCAGTATTTCTTGATTTGGCTTAAGCATTTGATACCGTTTCCCATAACATTTTACTTTACAAACTAAATAACTATGGCAAACGGAATTTAGCATTAAGGGGGTCCTCTAGTTTCTCGGTTATGTTTTTACGGCTTTTTTAATAACTTTTTACGAGCAAACCATCAAAATAACAAAATAACAAATCTCATTGCTTTTACATAATCTTTATTAATACTTAAATGAGCTTCACAAATTTTTTAAAGACAAAATATATAATAGAATCAAAGTTATAGAGGCCGACAGGAAGACATCAAGTGAAGGAGATGCTTGATGGTGACCAAGATTGCGGCTGTTTTGCTTATCTGAAATCACAAACCCAAACGAAATTTTAATCTTCATGTTTAAGACTAACGATTGAACCAGAATAAATTCTAAATTACAAAAATTAATTTTTTTATACACTTTTGAAAATTAAATTCAATTTTTTACTATTTTTTTCTTAAGTTTCTCACTCGTAGAAAAGAATCTATCAAAGCAATCATGATAATCCTAGTTCAATCGTTGGCTTGTAACATATTAAAGATGTCTTAAAAATGTGAACAATATCGGTGCAGTAATTTCTAAAATATCGTGGTCACCGTCAAGCACCTCCTTCACTTCCTGTCGGCCACTATAACTTTGATTCTATTACATATATTGTCTTCAAAAAATATGTAAAGCTCATTTAAATTTGGTTAAGATTATATAAAAACAATGAGATTTGTTATTTCGATGGTTTGTCCGTAAAAAAGTTCTAAATCAGTAGTAAAGATGGGGTCCCACAAGGAACAGTATTGGGCCCAATTCTGTTTCTGGTCTATATGAACAACATTACACAAATTAATAACTTATCTGGGAATATCATATGCTATGATGATGATACGGTAATTATTTTCGCTATTTTCGTTAACCAACCTAACAGCTTTTGTATAAAATTGCATAGTAGTGACTGCCAAAAAAAAAAACGATTGTAACTGCCCCTTGATAGAAAAAGTTTCTCAAATTAAATACCTAGGTGTAATACTTGATCAATACATACGTTGGTCTGAACATATTGTCCATGTTAGTAATAGACTGAGAGCCCTAATGCACAAATTTTATGTTTTCCGGGATATTTTTTCAAAGAAAAATATAATGATACTTTATAACTCCCTAGTGAAATCTATAGGGTTGGCCAAACCTCTGTCGTAGTTCTATAACTCCTATTATGCAAATCTTAACGATTTATTTGATGTATACCTGTCAATGGTGGCCAATACCAAATATCCCAAAATTATTTTCTTGTGTACAGGGTGGCCCAATAGTAAATTAGGCAAATCACTTAATTTTTTTTAAATGGAATGACCCAACTTTTTTTACAATTTTAGGTACTTTATGGTCACTAGTACATACCCACAAAATATTGTTTCTAACACCCCACCCCTTTCGCAGAAAAAAAAATTACCAAAAAATATTACATTTTCAGACGCCTATTAAAATATGCAGTGCTCTGTCGAATTTGATGTTAGAATTTAAAAAACTACGATTGTATAAAGCCAATAGACCAAAGATTTTTTTGGACCAAGTTTGAATTTTTTATTTTGTACAGGGTGGTCACAAATTAATTTCACTTTCCAAAAATTTCTAGGGAGATTTGCATAGTAGGAGTTATAGAACTACGACAGAGGTTTGGCCAACCCCGTATATTAAGGTGTTGCATAGTAGCATGGGGTGGAGCATTTAACACCACTATTAAAATTGTAGAGATAATACTAAATATTATTTTAAAAATTATCCTAAAAAAGAGACTATTTTCTACAAATAAATTGTACGATAAATCAAACCTACTAAACATCAAATTACTTTTTGCTTATCAATGTATAATTGTATAATGAGAATATATACCAATGTTGAAAATTTTACTCAAAAAAATACCCGCTTAACACGCTCAGTCGCTAATATGGAGATTCCTGTACAATTTTTCAAAAAATCACTTAGTCAAAGTCATTATCATTCTTTGGCCCAAAATTTTTTAACATAATTCCGATACACCTCAAGCAAATAATCAAAACAAATAAGTTTAAAATTGAAATAAAAAAATATTTAATAGCAAGTAAAAAAATTACGATCTAATGATAACATAGTATAAATAAAAAACATATCAAAAGCCAAAAGGCACATCGTTTTTGTCTACTTTTCCTATGGTACTGTCTATTTTTTATTTATCTTTTTATTTATCGGTTTATTCTGTCGAATTTCTTCGTCCCTTGTTCTTATTTTTAAATATTGTTTATTTTGTTAAGTGATTTTTACTATTAGGTAATGTATTTTAATATTTAAACAAATGAATGTGAATTTAATTTGAATTTTGAATTTGTAGCGCGCATGTCGTACGCGTTTATTTGCACATCGGTCTCCTTTTGACAGAGTAGGTGAGCTGCGTCCAGGCTATTGATGTTTATACCGGTCGGCGTATGGATTGAAATTTTCTGGTGGCGGCGAAGCCGCCACTCTACGAAAAGTCGTTGCTTCGTCTTCTTGTTGTCACGGCATTATTATTATTTGTTCATGTATGTAAAATTTGCTTCTAAGGATTATAAAATACTACTAGTCACGGCGTAAATGAAAACAAACAAGACGCATTCACATAAACACCTCCCACCACAGCAATCACGATACGCGAGTGTCTTTGGACAGGAAGACCGACGACGGCTCAATCCGACACTGAATACGTTTCTGTTTAGATGGTTTTCATTAAATAACATCGCCGTCAAGAAAATACATTTTGTTTGCAGTCCCATATAAAATCACAATTATTGCAGTTCTTTCTTCCAGAGTGTAAACCATTTTAGCAAAAAAGACGAAACGTTAATAACAATTTTACAAGTCACAAAATCCACAATTGTGATAATTCTAATTTAAAACGAACATAAGTAACTTATATTTTAAATACCTATTTTATAAGTAGTTTTTTCACATAGGAATATTAGGAAAATTGCGTTATTTCAAAATAAATAAAAAAAAAATACAGTGGCGTGAAGGTAGCTGGCTGCGGCGCGTGACCCGATGTGGGAGCCAATTCTCGAAATATTCGTTCATTGAGCGTACCCCGTTCATGACGTCATGAACGAGGATTTCGTATTAGTGCAATTCTCGAATCGATTTTAGTGAACGCGCCAGTTCATATTCATCGCTCGTATGTTTGTTCGACAAAGAGTGGTCGGGAGACATCGTTCAGTTTCAGTATATGTAAACATAACCTTATTTTAAATACTTTTATTCATTACAAAATATCGTGAAATGGCTAATTTGAATGAAATTGCTGATGAAAATGTTAAGAACTTAGTTGCCGAAGTGGAATTATTGGTTATTGAAGGAAATTGAGAATTTTATGAAAGGTTGAATCCTTTCTTAACCTATGGAATTGTTTACAAAATATTTTCGCCAGTGAGGAATATTATTAAGATTAAGATTAAGATTAGATTCGTATTTAATAGCACCTCATCGAATTAAATTACCGGTTTTGAGCTTACATTAAATTGTAATTAGATGAAAAAAATGGATTCTATGTGATCTTTCTAGGTGATCTTTTCGAGAAAAGGCAAAACAAAATGTAACAGTTTTTCGAAAGTGCCGAAATTTCGGATTTTGTTAATGTTTCAATTTTGATAGCTTAGAAAAAATGCTAATTTTTATGTATCCTGAGAAATTTTGATCCGATGCACCGTTCTTGCGGTATGGACGATTGAAATTTGTTTAGTATTTTGAGGCTACGAAGGTCGAAAAATTGAATTTGTTAAATGTTCAAACACTAAATTCTTTATAACTTTGGTAAAAATTAAGATATCTGAAGAAACAAAAATTTTTTTTGAACTTAAGGGATGTGACTATTGATTCCCAGAAGAAGACAAGAGAAATCTCAAAATTGGGTATATGGCGGAAGGGCAAATTGTACCGCAAGCCTAATTTCATTGTTTGCCTATAACGGCCAAACTATTTAAATTTTTTTAATTCTACTTACAGAGCTTACTCTTAAATATAAAATCTTATACGTGTGTGAATTTTACCAAAATCGGATTATAATTGACCAAAATATCAAACAATTTAACAAAAGTGCTAAAAATGCACCCAATGACTCAAAACTTTTTTTTTGAATACTCTATTATGTCTAGAATACGACTACATTACGGAAAATTCTGCAAAAATATTTTATCTATTTTTTTGACCACTGTTCATTGAGTGACGACCAAAAAACACGGTTTTTGAGAAAAGTTGCCTAAAATTGACTATTTTCAGTTTTTTGGTCTGAAAATTAAGCAAAACCAAATCTTAAGTCTTCTGAATGTGTATACAAAGTTTAAAGTGTGTATGTTTCTTCTAAATTTATTATTATTATTATTATTATTATTATACATTGATAAAGGCTGAGGACACAAGTCCTATGATAGCCTAAAAACAAAATAGAAAAATTCTAACAAAGTAAACACACTGAAACAAAAATAACACTAAAAATTGAATAAAAATGTTAATCAAACAAACACGCGTCTAACTTATTTTTAAAGACGTTAACTGTTATGGCACCAACAACTTCGTCGCTGAGGTCGTTCCATACATTAAATACCCGGTTGGAAAGGAATGATTGTCTGTGCTTCGTTTTTAGGTTTTCCTTTTTTAATTTTAGTTCGTGACCACGTAGACGAGAGTCAGTATTTAACAAAAAAATGTCACTAAGATTTCCGTAATTATATTTAAGTATTCTAAAAGTAAGAATTAAGTCCCCTCGTAGTCGACGATTCGCAAAAGTTGACAAGTTTGACAATTGTAGTCTTTCTGCATATGATGGTCGGACTGCTCCAAAGGTCATTCTGGTAGCCCGGCGTTGAACATTTTCTAAAAGGTTCTGGTCTCGCACAAGAAGCGGACACCAAACTACACCTGCATATTCTAATAAAGGTCGAACATAAATCTTAAATAATTTGATGTATGTATGAAAGGATACCTTTGCAAAAGTCTTTTGAAGCAAATATAACATCGAATTTGCACGTTTACATGTTTTTAGAATGTGTTCAGACCATGTTAGTTCTGACGTCACTAAAACTCCTAAATCTACATACGAAGACACTTGCGCCAAATTATGGCTACCGAGCGAGTAACCAAGACGTGGATTATTTTTGCCGATATGTAACACCACGCACTTGTTTATATTTAACGGGAGAAGCCAGTCCGAGCACCAATCACTTATTGAATTTAAGTCAGCTTGAATATTATCGTAGTCTACTAAGGGGTTTCCGTAAAATTTTGCGTCATCTGCATAAAATGCTCTTTGAGACTGGATATGGTAAGGTAGATCACTCGAATAAGTTATAAAAAGAAGCGGACCCAGTATCGAGCCTTGGGGGACACCACTTGTCACTAATCTATCTGATGAGTAGGACTGACCAACTTTGACTCGGAAGCTCCTATTTCCTAGATAATTGTGAATCCATGACAATAATTTTCCTCGAATACCAAATGACTCGAGTTTGTGCTGCAGTCTGACGAAAGGGACCCTATCAAAAGCCTTTGCAAAATCGAGATAAATTACATCAGTTGGTTGTTTGCATTCGAGTGAGCGAGACCAATCGTTAATACAGCATAAAAGATTTGTTGTGGTAGATTTACCCTTAACAAAACCGTGTTGTTCCTTTGGTATTACGTTATGCTCTTTGAAAAAGTTAGTCATGACATCAACTACGATGCTTTCCATGATTTTTGATGGGATAGACAAAAGGCTTATAGGTCTGTAATTTGAAGCATCCATTTTGTCACCCTTCTTAAAAATAGCTGTGACTGACGCAATTTTCCATAAGTCGGGTAGAGTAGATGTTTTAAAAGATGTTGTCATGATTGTGGAAAGCGGGTCGGACAGTGTGTTTGCATACTTTTTTAAAAAGAAAGAACTTAATCCATCAATACCAGGTGAAGAGTGGTTCTTCAACTTAAGTAATTTATTTCTAACCTTTTCGGGATTAAACTGCACATCAATCAGACTAATATGTATCCTCGTGGTTATTATATGTGGTAGTGCGGTAGTGGCAGGTTCGTTTGTAAATACAGAAGTGAAAGTGTTTGCCAGAATTTCCGCAGTATCGAAATCTGTAGAACATAAAGTACCATCTGGGCAACGCAATAAAGGTACACTTACTTTGGAACATAAATTTGAACGCACATATTTGTATAATTTTTTGTGATTTTCTGAGTTTACAATATTTTCTTCATAGTCTCTTCTCGCTGAGCGAATATTTAGTTTTAAGAAATTAGAGAAATTTCTGTGAGAACGGAAGTCCTGTATATTTTTAGAAATATTGTACTTTCTCCAAAGTCGCCGTTTATGATGAATTAAGGATACGACATCACTATTTATCCAGGGTTTTAACGGATTTCTGCGGTACTTCTTGGTAAAAGAATGTTTATTAATTATTTCATTAATGGTGCATAGAAAAGTGTTCCACATATCATTTACATTGTTAAACTCTTTTAAAATATCATCAAAGTTGATAGCTTCTAAGTTCATTTTGACATCGTTGTAGTTGATCACCCTGTATAAATCGTACGTCTTACTGTTTACACTTTCAATATGAACTTGGATCTCGGCTATTATTACTGAGTGGTCGGAAATGCCTATTGGGGGAAGATGTTGAGGTTCTGTTATAAGTTGTTCATCATTTGTGATGATAAGATCTAGAATAGAGGGTTCGTTATTAACTCGAAACCTGGTTGGTTTATCTATTAATTGAAAGAAATTAGAGTCAGCAAAAAATTGCATAAAATTACTTGTTGAAGTGTCTGAGTCTGGAATACGAGTTATAGGCCAGCAAATATCGGGAAAATTAAAATCTCCAACTGCAATTGCATTTTGGAGTGTTGAAAAGTTATTAAGTTTATCAATTAATAGCTTAGTTGAAACTAAGCAGGAATCACCAGGTCTATAGATACAGGCGAAATTAATATTGAAGAGACCTTTAGAAACGTTAAGTAGTAAAATATCTATACCTGCTATTTTTGGGATGTCAGTGGTGATTGAGAAATTACGGGTTATTTCTTCACAAATATATATACAAACTCCGCCACCTGTTTTCAATGGTCTATCAGATCGAAATATGGTGTATCCATGGATAGAAACAAGCGAGTCTGGATCTGATGGTTTTAGCCAGGTTTCCGTGATAAATATTAAATGCGGTTTGAGATCTTGAACATTACATAAAAACTCGTCAAATTTGGCTTTAAGAGAATCCAGGTTAGTATATAAAAATGACCAAGAAGTAATAGTGGCAGAGTTAGACTTGAAAGTTAGAGTTTTTAACAATTTTTGGCACACCTTGCAAATACTTAATGGTTATGTCTGTTTCACCATTTTGCTTTCTGTTTTCTAGTTCGGCCCGTAAATCTTTAATAACTTGAACTTGAATAGACGTTTGATCGGTGATTACTGAAAAGTTTTTAGTGGTAGGGTGTTCAAGTAGTTTCTTTTTATTTCTTAATACAGAGCGGGCATCATATTCATTGGGCAGGACAACTTTAATCATACGTGGGTACTTTGAGTTTGACTGGGGCTTGCCAAGTCGGAAAAACGCTACGGGAGTTGAAGAGCAGCCAACAGATTGTAAAACTTGTTTAACTGCAAATTCGTCATGCTTCTTTTTAGTGTCGTTATCACCAGGTGCTTCAGTAATTTCACGCACTATAACATTCTTAGCTCGGTTCATTCTATCAAGTGCTTCGTGGGCAATTTTATCGGCAAATTGTGGGGTAGTTAAATGTTCAAAGTTGGATAGTTTTTGATTAATTTCCCCGAATTTTATTTTCATTTCATCTAGTTCCTTGCTTAGGTCATTTTTAAAAGACGCTAGGAGGGTTTTAATATCCCCAAATTGATCCAGACTAGCGTTACATGCCGAACAAAATATTTTTAAACATTTCGCGCGGTTTCGCGTGACTCGATCTTCTGCTGATAGTCCCGTGCAGGCGAGGTGGATAGGCCGTTTACAAATTGTAGAATTCTCCCGACTAAAGACCCATTACACGCGCTCCGCGGGATCCAAAACTCGTGCATTTCTGTAATTTGATTTTTTTGTGATTTCCAGTTTTAAATTTTTTACATACCTAAATTTATTAGGCCTAAAATTTATTAAATTGTATTTTACTGACTTGTTATAAGACGTTTCTTGAGTTTGTGCAAAAAATAGAATTACCGCAAAATTAGCCGGACGTCGTATCAAGGATAGCCATGGTCTCGGCGTTCGCTATCCGTTAAGTTTAAACTTGAAACGGTTATATTATTACAAATTGAATCGCTTAATAGTGTTCATCGGCATAGATTTTTAATAACCGTGTTCAGCAAGCTCTGTGTACACGTGGTTTTTCGGACTTCTTCAGCAATTTATTGAGTAAGTACGTTCTTAAATTAATAAAATTCTATCACAGTGCTATAATTTTTTTGTTTCCAGGTTACAATGGCTGGCCTGTGTTTATTATGTCATCAGAAACTTGCAGAGGGCGATCTTACCCCAATTAGACCGACAGGATTGAAAGTTCTGCAGATGGTCAGCAAAGAGAGAGGGGATGATTTTTTCAGTTCTTTACACTCAAGCTTATGATTAATTTTCTAACATTTTTAAAGTATACCTTTTTGTATATTTTTTGTGCTCTTTCCGATGGCGCAGTTAGTTTCTTCAAATATATTCTTTGTTAAATGTTTTTGGAAAACCCGGAGAAAATCATATGGGAAAAAAATTAAAAAAAATTTACGCCTTCCGGTTTCCTGCGAATTCCCGAAAAATTATGGCAGATTTCACCGCGGGACTTATTTTATTTGAGAGCCCACAAAAAAATACGCAACTTGTCTCATGGGCACATATGTCTAACGTTTATAATTTCGCCACAAATTCATCGCAAATTTCATGTTCATGATTCAGATCAAAGAAACGAAAAAACAACTTTTTGGTAAAAGCACTTCTAGCGGCGAGAAATTCGCCATTAAAACTACCTGTGCAATGAAATTCCTAACTATTTTTACCTCCTCTTTCGATTGGTGCATTTATTTTTACTTTCAGAATGATACTTGCCCAGATAATTAGCATTTTTACCATGGAAAATTCTGGAAAACCCGGTTTTTCCCAATTTAAAAAAAAAATTTAAAAACAGCTACATCAGTTTTTCTTTTTTTCGGAAAGATCACATCAAAATACACAAGATCCACTTTGTTTCGTCCAATTACTAATTAATGTAAGCTCGAAGGAGCTTTTTTTCGTTATTTAGTTGGACAAGACGAAACGATCTTGATTAACAAACAAAGGTATGTAAACGACAAAGTTTAAAAGCTATTCGTGTTAACATTGTAAATATTTTAGATACTTGCCTCTAGGGGCTATCAGTTAGATGTAGGTTCTACCGTATTTTTGTGAGTGAAGCAATCTTCTATAAGTCGTTGTGCTGAAGGAGTCTCAAGAGCCTTAAACAACGAAATATAATGAATCGTTGAATTAAAGCTCCAGCAACACTAGGAGATAGTGAAGTTCTTCAGGAAATGTAAGTTATTATCTTTAATTTACTCATTGAATTTTTGTATTATATTTTTTTTAGGTTTTTCTAGTAATTAAGAGTTTCCTGGAGTTACAGGAGTTATTGACTGATGTACTAACATAGATTTAGTTCGTCCAGCAGCAATTAAGAATGCCATTATTTAAATAGGAAAAATTATCACTCTCATTCATTAAATGTTTGGTTGGTGTGTATTTTTAGATATATGCGATTCCAACATGAAAATTATAAACAAAATAACAATTAATTTACATTAAATTTGTAAAGATCCCTTAAGAAAATTATACCTATATAAGTACATTGTGTATAGGTAGGATTATATACATTTTATATTTTTATTTACAAGGGTTTGTTTGTATATTTATTTTAACTTTATGTATATTAAATTTAATGTAAACTATTTGTGTTTTTCCATACCTTTTTAATAAATTTAAAATTATTCCTCATGTTTTATATATTTTTATCAATTCTGCAGAATTTGTTCATGAATTTAAAAGCACCTTTTTGTTAAATTAATTAAGAAATGTATTATATTTTTAATTTTGCTTTGGTGAGCAATAGCTTACTTTATTGTATTATAAATATACTCATAATAATATATATTTTTTTCAAGATTTTCCAGCCCCTGTAATTGAATTTTATTTATCCACATACTAGCTTAATCTACTTTCGTAATTTGTAGAAAATTTATATGTGGATTTTTACCACAAACTTTCAATATTTTTCTGTTCCTGCTTCTCAGTTAAACAATATTTTAGTGATTTGAGGTACAATTTTACTATAAACAATAACAAAAAATAACGCAAATTTATTACTCAAATAAATGCACAACACTCAAATGCATACATGTTTACACTACATTTTGCATCTTTCTTAGTTTTCATTAAATAACAAAGGAAGCTTGAAGTTCTATTGACATTAGAAATTCGAACATATCGAGCAGATTCGTGTATCCGACGTTGCCACACTCATTTGTCGTTTAAGTTGAGCGAGCTCGCTGGGGCCAACGAAAACATTCGAGAATTGTATTTGTCGTTTAACACATGAACGACATCGTTCAAAAATTCTCGTTTGTGAACAAGCTCGTTCCATAAACGAATATTTCGAGAATTGACTCCCTGGCCGTATAAGATACGCTGTTCATTGTGCCCCTATATCCTGAACAACCAACCAAAATGTTAAGGTTTTATTTTCAAAAACGTCAGAAATGCCTAGGGCAACATACCGAAATACAGATTTACAACCAATTAAAATATAAAAAAATAAGTACATTGTTTGCACTAAAAGCATAATAGAAGATATGATATATGAATGGAATAGTGGAATCTGCAAATGAGATGTGCATTAAATATTTATGGAATATTGTTTTGTTGTCTGGATATACTTGTTTTATTATTTTTGGTCATTCATTAGCATAATATTTGTAATCTCTTTTAAGAACCCATACCACTTTCCGGCTTATAGTGGCAATATAATCAAAAAAATCCTTTTGAATTAGCCGTACAGTTCCTCTTTACTTTCCTATCTGCATATAGATATAAGGAAAGTATAGGAATCATGATTTTTTTCAACCTTTTTCGAAGGATTTTACGTTTTGGGGTCCCCTGAATCCGTTTTGACTATTTTTGGGATGATGTCTGTGTGTGCCTGTGTGTGTGTTTGTCTGTATCCACCATAACTCATGAACCGATACAAAGAAAAACACCAAATCTTAAACTTAAGCTTTATTCTAGCGTTTAATGAACTGATTAGATTTTGGGCAGAATCGGAACAACTGGAGGGGTACTTTATGGATGGTCATTTTTATATTTTATGGAATATATCTGTTATTTACGTTTGAAGAAGAAAATTCTTTAAATAAAAGTTACTTACAATATTATTAATAATATTTTTTGTCTCATACAAAATTTTCCTAAAAAGGTCCGTATACGAGAAATTTGACAAAATGTAAAAAAATAATTTTTTATAAAAATTGTTCAAATAAAAGTTGTTAATAATATAATTCTCTATAATTTTTATTGTTCACATAATTTTTTTAAAATGGACCGTATTCGAGATATTTGAGAAAATGTGTAAATTTCGAATTTTGAAGAAAAATCAAAAACGGATAAAAGAAAAAACATAAAATTTTAAACTTAAGTTTTATTTCGGCCTGACGTAAAATGATTAGATTTTAGACAAAGTCGGAACATCTGGGGGTACTTTATGAAAGGCCGTTTTTATATTTTATGGAATATATGTTATTTATGTTTGAAGAAGAAAATTATTCAAATAAAAGTTACTTCTAATATTATTATCTATAATTTTTGTCTTATGTCAAATTTTCGTGAAAGGGTCCTTATTCGAGAAATTTGAAAAAATGTGCAAAATTCTGATTTTTATGAAAATTGTTGAACTAAAAGTTGTTTGCGATATCAATCTCTATAATTTTTGTTTTTAAATGATTTTTCTAAAATGGACCGTAATGGAAAAATTGAAGGAAAAGTTCTAAATTTAAATTTTTCAGTATTTTCGTTTTCAATGAATATCTATAGAAAAATGTTTCGAGTTAGATGTATGTGCAAAATGTATATATTTAGTTTATCCTCTAAACATTTATAGAGGTGCTACAATAAGTTGTACAAAATAACCGGAAAAGCCTATAATAACTAAATAGGAAAGTCATGTGTTGGACACATCAGATTTTTGGTTTATAAAATTATATTTTTATGATCAAAACTAAATAGTAATAAAGCTAAAGAAAAGTCATTTAAAAAGTACATTTTCTTTAATACAAAAATATTTCAAAGAACCCTCGTAATTTTAATAACTTTAGAAAACAGATTGCCTGACTCGCTTTGAACGTTAATAATTTACGAATCCATGAGGGGTTATTCTAACTTTTATAATCTCCCTCATCGACTAATATGTAGTTATCACACCCTGTCCATGTCGAATCAACTCAACCATAAGCTCTCAAGCGTACGTGCGGGTTACACTCATGGGAATCATGGCATAACTATTGGAATATTAATTGAACAACTCAACTACCATATTGGTGAGATAGCAAATATACGGGTGATGATATTAATTATAGAGTAAACGAAGAAAAATCACTAAACAACAGGAAAGATATTTTAATGATGCTTTAACAGTACTTATAAAATAGAAGAAGTTTATTTTAATTGGTGAAATACTAATAAAGCCCCAATTATTATGAAAAATTGAATTTCATTTTAATGTTTATACATTTTTTCATGTCGTAATTCTTTCCAATCAAGTTGTATTTACAAGCAAATCACGGAAATAAATAATATTCTGTGAACAGTTGGATTGGTTTTGTTGACTGATTTAATATTACTTATGAGCTGTGGCAATCGACAGGAAGGCACAATTTAGTTCCAAAGATGTTTATCGACATTTGACTACTCCCTTAAATAATTTAAAAGGTCCCAGAGGGGTAAAAATCTGAAAAAACAAATTGCCAACATAGTTTCGACTTGGAAAATTTGGTCAATCAATATAAGAACAGAATATAGATGCAAACTGGTTTAGAATTATGGTTTGACGATTGACCACCTTCTAAAATATTCTTATTGACCCCAAACATTGTAAAAATTCGAAAAATAAAATTTCAATATCGAGAATTTCAATTTGGAAAAAATTTACAATAGAAGTAACGTCACAATAATGATTAATAATGGTTTACAATTATATTTCGTTATTTGATCACGCCTTTAAATAATAAAAGTGAATCCAAAGAGTGTGAACATTTAAAAAATACAATTTCCAAATCAAATTTTGATTTTAAGGACAGGACAGGACAGGACAGGACAGGACAGGACAGGACAGGACAGGACAGGACAGGACAGGACAGGACAGGACAGGACAGGACAGGACAGGACAGGACAGGACAGGACAGGACAGGACAGGACAGGACAGGACAGGACAGGACAGGACAGGACAGGACAGGACAGGACAGGACAGGACAGGACAGGACAGGACAGGACAGGACAGGACAGGACAGGACAGGACAGGACAGGACAGGACAGGACAGGACAGGACAGGACAGGACAGGACAGGACAGGACAGGACAGGACAGGACAGGACAGGACAGGACAGGACAGGACAGGACAGGACAGGACAGGACAGGACAGGACAGGACAGGACAGGACAGGACAGGACAGGACAGGACAGGACAGGACAGGACAGGACAGGACAGGACAGGACAGGACAGGACAGGACAGGACAGGACAGGACAGGACAGGACAGGACAGGACAGGACAGGACAGGACAGGACAGGACAGGACAGGACAGGACAGGACAGGACAGGACAGGACAGGACAGGACAGGACAGGACAGGACAGGACAGGACAGGGACAGGACAGGACAGGACAGGACAGGACAGGACAGGACAGGACAGGACAGGACAGGACAGGACAGGACAGGACAGGACAGGACAGGACAGGACAGGACAGGACAGGACAGGACAGGACAGGACAGGACAGGACAGGACAGGACAGGACAGGACAGGACAGGACAGGACAGGACAGGACAGGACAGGACAGGACAGGACAGGACAGGACAGGACAGGACAGGACAGGACAGGACAGGACAGGACAGGACAGGACAGGACAGGACAGGACAGGACAGGACAGGACAGGACAGGACAGGACAGGACAGGACAGGACAGGACAGGACAGGACAGGACAGGACAGGACAGGACAGGACAGGACAGGACAGGACAGGACAGGACAGGACAGGACAGGACAGGACAGGACAGGACAGGACAGGACAGGACAGGACAGGACAGGACAGGACAGGACAGGACAGGACAGGACAGGACAGGACAGGACAGGACAGGACAGGACAGGACAGGACAGGACAGGACAGGACAGGACAGGACAGGACAGGACAGGACAGGACAGGACAGGACAGGACAGGACAGGACAGGACAGGACAGGACAGGACAGGACAGGACAGGACAGGACAGGACAGGACAGGACAGGACAGGACAGGACAGGACAGGACAGGACAGGACAGGACAGGACAGGACAGGACAGGACAGGACAGGACAGGCATAATAAATAAATTTGCTTCAATTTCATTAAGAATTTTCTTCGGCCAACCTAAATCGCAGCTCTGTATGCATAGAAACTGGGAACCAATTTTCAGAAAAATATCTACAGGGGTATTAAATATATCGAAAAAAATAGGTTTTTTTTATAACTTTACCACCCTGTAGTTCAAAATCTAAAATGCGTAGGACATATGTTCATAGGAATTTTTTGCTTCATTTCGTCCAAGGGATACGCTGCTGAATTTTTTCGCAATATTTAAAAAACACCCTGTATGAGTTAATTTTATCATCTAACTGTTCTAATTATTGTTACTTTTTTAAAAATAGACCTAATCTAACTGAACATAATTACTTTATATTGCAAATTACATCAAACCTAAACAAAAATTTTAGTTGTGTTTGTCATCTTTAATCTAAGTCATAATCTTTCTTTTGCCGTTTAGAACTTCCTGAGTAAAATTTACTTATACGAAATTTAGTGTTTTCGGAAAACTACAAATTTTCTAATATTTCCCCATTATTTTGGTAATCTGGCAACTATGTGTATTTGTGGCAGCCTAAAAATAAAATACATCATCGAAACATGCATTGAGTTTTATATAGAATCCAATATGTACATGATTATGTATTATGGCGTCCTTTAAAACTCATCTTATCTACTGCGTTTGTATATTAAAAAAAATTTGATGGTTACAGCCCGCTCTTATATTCTTACGAAGTTGCAAATTACCACAACTAGTGTATGTAATTCCTATTTGATATCTCAACAAATTACATAGTAAAGTAAATGCAATAAAATTTCGTGAAAAACAGGCAATTGGAAATTATTATAAATTTAAACATTCATATAAAAGTCAAATACAAAAACAAACCAATTACCGAGATAAAATACAATATTTAAAACATTCTTAATGACCATGTCAGTGGCAGTATAGAAATTAACGGTCATATTAAAAATTTGTTGAATAAATTATAAATACTTATTTTAATTTCATTTATAATTGCTAGTAGTAGTAAACATAGAAAACGCGCAATTAAATAATGTTTATTTGATTATTGCTTTAGATTGTGATCGGTAGATCGTTAAGGGGCAGTAACTGCTTTAATTATATTATTAACTTGATTTATATTGAGTTTTTTAAGAAACAATTTATCCTAGAAAAAAATATAAACTAGAAAATTTTTCTTTAAATTTTGTTAAAAACTCCTAAGTTTACCTAGGCAATATTTTAACAATTAAGGGCCAATCTTTTCACCTCTGAGTAAAGTTGAAAGTAACTACTTGCTGATTAAATTATTAAAGCAGCGATTTTGTGAGTCTATCGTGTCGTTTTTTTTTTCTGGCGTAGAACCAGGTCAAACATGGTAGGTTTCTTTGAGCATGTCACTGGGCATATGAAATCACATTTGACAACATTTTTTTGTGGTCTCGCATTTTGTAAATCAAAAAAATGTTAATTAATTGTATTAAAGAAGAATGTATATTTTTTTTGTTTCCACCGTAATATCTTTAAAACTAATAAAGGTACTGAAATTATTTTTGTGTCAAATTGAAAGCATACATTGTAGCGCTTTTAGTAAAATGAGCGGCTTGGACACAATTCCCACTTTTATTTATCTAAAAATCAAATAAACTAAAAATACATATTTTATGTATTAAAATTTTCACCAATCGGCAGCAAGGAAAATAAATACTAATGTAAAATAATAAGTTTAACTACAATTAAACTTGAAATATATTACAAAATTGTAATTGACATGAACATTCAAAATTATTATCCAAAGTGACATTCATAAGGTTTGTTCCAACAACGATCTTGGAACAATACATAAACCAGTCCAAAACTTATTGTTGACAATCTGTCCATGACTAGTAATTGACAACTTGTCAAGTACTTGTCGGGGATTGGGACTCAACTCGGAACTCGATTATGTTGGAACACACTTTTTAAATTCAACAGACGCATTATTACAATATTAAACCACAAAATAAAATAAATGATCATGAACAAAAACTATGAAGACTAAACTCGATTAACAAATACAAATCAGAACTGTCAGAGACAATAGATACAAATAATATAATTACAATCACGATATGTTCATTTTATTGCATCTTTGCGCATGTCTTGACAATTCGTTCCTATTCAGACCCAGGAACTGATTTGACAGTACACAAATCATTTGTGATTAGTTTTAGTTGTGTTGGAACACTATGTTTTTGTACAGTTTCGAGTCTATAAGGTTTGTTGGAACACAAATTCTAGACTGCGCAGAATCCCGACAGTACGCAAACTGATTTGGTTTATGTTGGAACAAACCTATAAACTACTACATAAAAAAATAAAATAATACATAGGCGCTCGTAAATAATATATTTTCTACATTCTCCATCCCGTGAAGGATCTTCACATACGTTTGTTTAAGAAACTGGGAGAACACATAATTTTGATACAGGTCTAGTATAAGTACCCTTCGTGGTGACAACCTTGGCAACTCGAATAACACCATCTTTCCCAGGGTATACTTCTTCGATTCTTCCTAGAAGCCATTCGTTCCTTGGTGATTTTTCATCAACGATAACTACTATATCCGAAGTCTTAATGGGTGTACCCTTTTGATGCCATTTTTGGCGATTAATAAGACTTGGTCTATATTCTTAAACCCAACGTTTCCAATATAGATCCGCTAAAGCTTGTGCGAAAATCCACTGCTTCTTTGTTACTAGATTATTAGGGCCAGATGATCTTACAACACCAGGTCTTAGCAATAAAAAATGATTAGGAGTAATTGTTTCAGGGTCAATAGGATCGACTGAAATATAGGTCAGGGGACTCGAGTTGATAATATATTCAGCTTCAAGGAGTAAAGTTAGAAGAACCTCTTCTTTTGGTTTTACAGTATTAAGAGTTATCTTTAGAGATCTCTTTACTGACTTTATCATTCGCTCCCACACACCAGCCATGTTTGGAGCTAGAGGTCAGTTAAATTTCCAGATTGTTTTTTGAACGCTTAAACTATTGGAGATCCTTTGGTGATCCAATGAGTCAAACCAACCCTTTAACTCTTTTTCTGAGCCCACAAAATTGGTTCCGTTATCTGTCCAAATTTCCTTAGGTTGTCCTCTTCTGCAACAAACGACGAATGGCCATAATGGTTGAACTAGTTTTTAAGGACGCAACTAATTCTATGTGAACCGCTCTTATGGTCAGACAGGTGAAAAGAACACCGTAGCGTTTTTCTGTTCTACGCCCTATACATTCATCGGACCAAAGAGTGTTACATGTTGATTTTAGTTTTAGAATAATTAAATAGGTATGGCATTTAAAACACATTCTTAGTATAAAGAATACTAACTTTTAATAAAATATTGATTTGTCTTGAATAAGAACCTTTGGTAATTTAAAGGATACAGGTATTTAAAATATATCCTTAATCCACATCATTTTTAAAAAGGCATTGCTTTGTTTTTGAATAAAACTTTTAATATGATTCAATTCATTGAACTTGTTGTCTTACCTTTTGCTTTTAAGATCCTGATGGTTTTATGAGCAGAAAACGTGTAGCATCATGACCTGCGAGTATGCTGCTAGTATGTGGTAGTTATTTCACTTAGTTTTCACCCCTTTTAAATCACTATTTAGTTGTATTTTACGTTTGTTTACATTTTATTTCAATAATGTTTTGACATTAATTATTATATCCGAAATTCGGGTTATCTTCTTCTTTCTAGGAAATACCTGTCGTCTAGTTTGTACGGTCCGATAGCCAATTCTTGTTCCGTGGTACGAATTTGACAGATAACATTAATGGGATATTTGGTGTTGTGCTATTTGAAATCAATACCATTGATTGTCCATGACGGCATATTATATTAGGGTACTTTTCTAGGAAAATTGGGTTTAATACTTAACTATAGTTAGGAATAATATTTTATTAGGATGTTAAATACACACATAAATACATTTGGGGTTGAATTAGATTACTTTAGATAAGTTTTCTGGTAACTTGTGGCGATCACCGGAAGTGTGATTTCCAAAATATGCATTGTCATATCCTACTTGTTGAAGCCATCTTGACTTCTGACAAAGGGGTTAAATACGCCGTAGCCATGAGGTTCGTGGTCAATTATTTTTCGTCTGCTTGCTGGGTAAGGTACCGGGGGTACGTGTTTGAGTTTGACTGTTCGCCTGGGTCGTCGCGAAGCCCGTGTATAATACCGAAACGTTCGTCGCCGATAGTGATCGGATTACAAATCACGTGGCACAATCGCACAAGGGTAGGTACCCTAAACCATTTTTGGGAGTCTTACGACCGCGGTGAGCGAAGTCTGCTAACGGCCCGCACTACCGACTTCCTACATCAGATCTCCAGAGGGTTGTTGTCAACGACCTCGTTTGATTTCGTCCGCAGTCGCTGTGCTGTACCAGTGTTCCGGAAAATTCCAGACGCATCAGGGTGATGCGCTGTGATTGTTACGTAGTCCAGTATTTAATCATTTGATGTCCTGCAGTCCTACAAGTTCTAAGCCAGTTTCCTGTCCGGGGTAATCGTAACCAACACCAGTGGTGGAGATTTCCATCGCTTAATGGGTTTCTACCAGAAATCAGGTATCTGAAAGTCTGTAAACCAAGGTATGAAATACCTTCAGTCTAATAAGTAATAACTTCAGTGAATCTAATAAATTTATATTTTGATTTATCATTTAACTTTTATTTATAAGAATAATTCTTTAATCGTATTAATTGTGCTTAAACTTAATCTGTTGTAAACCTTAGTGATCACGTGGTAATATTAATTGTGTCTTTTACTCTAATAATTTTGAATTCAGAGAATTTCTCTTTAACTTTAGTCATTTTTCTTGTCATTTTAAATCATTTTGTATCATAAAAAAGCTCTAGGTAAATGTATACCTATCTATTTGATCTATGAAATTTCGTAAATACCCGTATTTTTTTTAATAGTAAATGCCATAATACCGACTCTGGCGTTTTATTTATTTAACTTTTAAGATAAACAGTATTACTAACTATTTAATGACCCACACCTTTTGTCCCGACAGCTAGCCGAAGTGGTCTTCTTCTCTAAGCTCTAGGAGAACACTATAACCTTTTTTTTGTAACGGTTTTTCTAAATTCTAAATAATAATATACAAAATTTAGAAGGTTACCAACTAACACCGATTTTTGAGTTATTGTAAACAAACCCCGTTATAAAAATGGCGCCCAATTAAGTTAAGGGTTAGTTTTGGATAAAAAAAAAAAAAAATAATAATTTTATTTTAAGAAAATAATTTTGAGTATTTTATAAATTAAAAACATAATATCTACTGTCATAAATTTGCATTTATAAATTAATACTGCAGAGTTTGTATTCTTGGCACTTACTATATTTAAGGTTTATCATAACTTTTTTTTTATATGTATTTTGATAAAATATTGAAAAATTAGTATATGGTTATTCTTCGATTTTGAACTGGACCTTATAATTTGCGGACATCAACTGGATAAATTAAACACTAAATGATTGATCTATCTTGGACAGTTGTTTATTTTTCTTTTCTTTCTTTGGGGTTAGATACTTTATCATAAGAATATTACTTATTTTATAAATATAGAGTATAAATAGGGTTATATGATTACTCTTCAACTGCCTGATATTTATTCAATCATTCAGTACTACAATTATTATTTTTTATTACCTAT
This sequence comes from Psylliodes chrysocephalus, assembly GCA_927349885.1. Lineage (NCBI taxonomy): Eukaryota > Metazoa > Arthropoda > Insecta > Coleoptera > Chrysomelidae > Psylliodes > Psylliodes chrysocephalus. The sequence continues at coordinate 82,981,380 of OV651819.1, forward strand.
ATTTGGTAATTATTTTGCGTATTTTTTTTTTTAAGGTATATAAATATATACCGACATTTATTTATTTTTAGTACAAAAATAAACATTGTATTTGGCATTTTAGTTTCCTTCTGCTGTTTCTAGAAACTAAAGGAAACTCACATAGGTATAAATAATACTTTCTATTCTTTCTTAGTTTTTGTTGCATAAAAAAAATACCAATTGATATCACTTTAAAAACTTTGTAGTTAATTTTGATTTTGACCTTTTCAAAAAAAAAAAAAAAAAACTTTTAAAGGTGATACGTTCCACCTGTTATAGATGTTATGTTATAGATACATATAGGGTGATACTACCAATCTGTATAAATAATTTTTCTTTTATTTAGTTAAATTTTTTTAAAAAAGTTTTTATTTTGTGTGATACAATTGCATATATTTTTTTTATGATTATCTAGGTACATGGTTTGTGGTGGAACCAACACTTGCATGGTTCTTCACTACTGGTGTCTGAACTGGTTTTTCATCATAATCATATAGCTTAAATTTTGTTTTTTATATTTATCCTTTGGTATTGATTTAGATAAATCTGCGAGCACCGGTAGGATCATACAGGGTGATTCATTTATAATTTAGAGTAAAAATATTTTATTATATCATACAGGGTGATTCATTTATAATTTAGAGTAAAAATATTTTATTATATCATACAGGGTGATTCATTTATAATTCAGAGTAAAAATATTTTTCTGGATCATACAGGGTGATTCATCTATAACTTAGAGTAAGAATATTTTATTAGATCATACAGGGTGATTCAATTGTAAGTTAGAGTAGGTATAAGTTATTGAATCATTAAGGTTCATTCAATCATAATTGAGTGGTTTTGGTAATAATAGTTCTTACAGGGTGATTTATTGCTGTTTTTGGAAGGTTTTGTTGTTAGACCTGTGGTTATACGGTATTCGGGTAGTCAGGAATACCTTTTTGATTGGCCTGCGTTCCTTGCTTGGTTATTTTTTTTTCTTCTCCTGGGAAGGAGGGGGAGATTTTATACAGCCATAACACATAAAAAAAAAATAATTAAAATTTAGATACTTTGATAATTTTACTAAACATTTAAATTAAAATTATAGAATTTAATAATTTTGGATAAAAGATAATAAAAAAAAATGGATAATATAATTTTGAATGCGAAAATTTATATTAATAGATTAAGAAGCGACGAGTTAACTTATGAACTTTTAGTACGCGGAGTTGAACTAGGGAGTGGTAAAGTTGATGAAAAAAGATTTTTATTACGCGAAGCACTACTTAAAGAACGTGAAGGTAGATTGCCGGAATTTCGTATGCGTTTTGATCCAATTAATGAACTTTCTATTTGCGCAAATAAAATAGAGGAATTAGATGGAGAAATTCAAACCTTTGATATTAATAATCGGGAAAATGAAAAACAAAAATTAGAAGCTCGATTGTTGCATGTTCAACAACGGTTAGATAGAATAATTTCAGATAATTCGACAATTGTTTCTCGTAAAGTATCATTTCTTAAAGCTATTGAGGAGGCGCGGAAAAATTTAGAAACTGTTTACGCTGTCGCTGTTATTTCAAATGCTAATGCAACAGTAAATGCAAATCACTCAATATTAGATGAACCAAATCATCTTTTACCTTCCGTAATGACATCTAGTGCCCCTACGGTCGTTCCTGCTTATGTAAACGCAGATGCGAATGAATCTCCAATCGAAGACCTACTACAATTTGTAGATCTCTCAGATTCAAAAAAAATTCTTGAATCTCAAAATGAACAAACCGTTATCGGAACTAATGCAAATATGGAGTCAAAATGTAATGTGGAAATCACTTCCAATCCGTCATTTGGACATTCCCTACTTTCACATCCGTACAATTTTGATTTACAATCTCGTAGTCCTAGTTTTGCCCCTCCATTGGATGTAAATAATTTAGTTGATCGGTTTAAAGAAATAAACTGTAACTCAACTGTGAATCCTGACATTATTGAGAGTCGCATAGCTACGTATGGCGATTCGCGAGCTCTTTCATTAAGTAATTATGCCCCCACGGTTATTAATGATATCCCAGAATTTACTCAAAGTTATGGACCCCGAAATGTAGATGTTCAACATCACCTCTTTCCAAGTAGGAAAACTCAAAATTTTCCCACTACCGATCGTAGATCTCAAAATGTATTTTATCCTGAGTATAGGTCTCAGAATTTTTCACATCCCACACATTTTCAGGAATCTTATAATACACCAAAATTTGTAGACGTCAGTCGTTGGCGATTAAAATTTAATGGAACTACCAGCGTAACCGATTTTCTTGATAAATTAGAAGAAATGAGAATTTCTCGAAATGTCTCGAAAAAGCAAATGTTTGATTCGGTATCGGAACTTTTGGAAGCTGATGCTAGTATATGGTTTCGTTTCGCGAAGTCACAAATTGTCGACTACGATGACTTTATTAAACAAATGCGTTGCACATTTTTACCGAAAAATTATGAAGAGCGAATTTGGGACATGTTAAAACGTCGGACTCAAGGTCCTACAGAATCTGTACCTATTTATGTGGCATATATGGAAAATCTTTTTGCGAAATTGACTTCTAAGCCTTGTGAAGCTACTCGTGTTAGTTTTATTCGTGGTAAAATGTTACCACACATCCAAATGTCTTACGCCGGAAAATCAATTATTACCTTAGCTTTGTTGATAACTATTGGACGTGAAATAGAGGAAATAAGTCTTAGTGCTCAAGAATATCGTGCACCTTTCTTAGCTCCTCGTAATTCAGTAGAGCCCGGTTTAGAGTTTCAACGGCCTACTACCAGTCGAATTTCAACTCTTGAACCAGAGTTAAATGTTTTACCTTCCGAAATAATACCGTCTGTTAATATACAGAATACATTGCCAAGTCCTCCCCAATATTTGTCTGACATTAGTGTATATCCGTTAAAAAGTACTCCTTCTAGCGTTAGGTGCTGGAATTGTGGACAAAATGGTCACGTTAGGGTGAATTGTACACAACCTCCTCGTAAATATTGCTTCAAGTGTGGTGTACCTGGAGTAACAGTAAAAACTTGTAATAATTGTTCGGGAAACTTCCGACAGAGTCACTAGATCGTCGTGCAGTGAACTCTATTATAACGACCCAAAATACCATCCAACCGATTCTTTCGTATATCATTTCACATTGTGAAGGAGATAATCGGCCGTATTTAGAAATTGACATTCTTGGTATCAAATTTAAAGCTCTCTTAGATTCTGGTTGTAACATTACCGTGATAGGTTTTAAAGGTTGGGAAATATTAAAAGGATTAAATTTCAAAATTCGAACTTCTTCTGTTAAGGCTTGTTCTGTGGCTAATGACCACAAGTGCGAAGTGCTGGGATATGTTAGTTTGCCTATCCGCTTAAAGGACAAGGTACTGGTTCTTGATGTTTTTGTGGTTCCTCAGTTACCACACACTATTGTTTTGGGTGTTGATTTTTGGATTTCGATGGACCTCATTCCCAATTTAAAAGAAGGTTGTTGGTCGTTTTCAGATACTATTCCACAGGTTGGGTCAATAAATCCAATAACTTCTAAAGATATTCTTAATTCCACACAAGATGCTAGGCTGGAAACACTTCTAAATCATTACTTTACTCTTCAAGGTGATAGGTTAGGCTGTACCAACCTTGTTCAACATAAAATATGTGTAAATTCAGAACCCATCAAACAACGAGCTTACAGAGTCTCTCCAATTATGCAAAGTCACATTGATAAAGCCGTTAAAGAAATGCTAGATGAAGACGTCATAGAACCTTCTCAGTCAGCCTGGAGTTCGCCCGTTATCTTAGTTCCTAAAAAGAATGGTGAATATAGATTTTGTGTCGACTATAGACAGTTAAATAAGGTTACCAGAAAAGATGCTTATCCTCTTCCTTTCATTTCTACCATCTTAGATAAACTTCATAATGCTAAATGTATTAGTTCGGTAGACATTAAGTCTGCATATTGGCAGGTCCCTGTTCATCCTGATTCCAGAGAATATACGGCTTTCACTATACCTGGTCGTGGACTGTATCATTTTAAGAGGTTACCTTTCGGTCTTTGTAACGCTCCGGCTACTTTTCAACGTCTAATTGACAGAGTTTTAGGACCCGAGCTTGAACCACAAGTCTTTGTGTATCTGGACGATGTGATTATTATTTCAGAAGATTTTGATTCACACCTTAAAGTAATTGAAGAAGTTTTTGAAAGATTTCGTAAAGCTGGTTTAACAGTATCTAAGTCAAAATGTTTCTTTTGTAGACGTGAACTTCACTATTTAGGATATGTAGTAGATTCTCGAGGGTTGCATGTGGACCCGGAGAAAGTATCAGCTATTGTAAATTTGCCGTTGCCTAAAACTATCACTGAGGTTAGAAGAATAATCGGAACTGCCTCCTGGTATCGCCGTTTTATTCCTGATTTTTCTACCCTAATTGCACCTATGACAGCTCTTTTATCTAAAAATCATAAGTGGAATTGGACTGACGAGTGTCAAAAGTCCTTACAACGTATAAAAAACGCTTTAGTTAGTGCCCCAATTTTGATATGCCCCGATTTTAGTCGTCCCTTTAAAGTGCAAACCGATGCTAGTGCCTTCGGTATTGCAGGAATTTTGAGTCAAGATTTTGAGGACGGAGAACATATTATTTGTTATGTTAGTAGATCCTTAACTAGACAAGAAAGAAACTACAGTACGGTTGAAAGAGAATGTCTTGCTGTTCTCTATGTTGTTGAGAAGTTACGTCCCTATTTAGAAGGTTATAAATTTACGGTGATAACCGATCACCATAGTTTACTTTGGTTACACAAACTAAAAGAACCTCAAGGCAGATTAGCCAGATGGGCTGTCCGACTTCAGCAGTTCGATTTCGATATTATTCATCGGAAAGGAAAAGACCATATCTTTCCCGATATGCTAAGTAGATCAGTACCTGAAATAAATGTTGTTACTTTGCATCAGAAAACAGATTTGTGGTATGATAAAATGAAAGCCCGTGTCCAAGAAAGTCCTTTAAAATATCCACAATGGCGCGTTACTAATGGAAAACTTTACAAGTATGTGTCTCTAAAATATCCTGATTTGAGAGAACAAGGAGAATTTTGGAAAGAAGTTATTCCTAAGTTTGAACGGAAACGTTGGATTTCCGAACTTCATGATAGCATGTTAGCTTGTCATGCTGGTGTATACAAGACATATGAACGCTTAAAAGGTCGTTTTTATTGGCCCAAAATGCGAGCCGATGTTCTTGCTTATGTTAGGAAGTGTCTTGTGTGTCTTCAACAAAAACCGGAACGTAAATTACCCGCGGGAGAGTTGGGAAGACATCCCGAGCCTAAGGTCCCCTTTCAAATGATTTCAGTCGATATATTTGGGTCCTTTACCAAGGATGTTAAGAGGTTTTAAATATGTATATGTTGTCACTGATGTACTTACAAAATTTTCGTTGTTTTTCCCACTAAGAAATGCTACTGGAGCGGCAATTACAGCTGTAACCGAGGACCATGTTTTCCTTATGTTCGGTGTACCTCAATATTTGATTTGTGACAATGGTGGTCAGTTTCGTTCGGATCTTTTCCAAACCCTTTGTAAACAGTATCAAGTTAACATTAGGTATACTCCTTATTATCACGCGCAAGCGAACCCTGTCGAACGCGTTAATCAAGTATTAAAGACTATGCTTTCCTCGTTTATAGATGATAATCACAGGAAATGGGATGAATTGCTACCTAAAGTTGGATGTGCAATTCGATCTTCCGTACATGAGTCTACCGCACTTTCTCCTTTCTTCGCTAACTTCGGTCACGAATATCACGCTTCAGGAAAGTCGTACGATTATCTTCAAAATAACGATGAGGTTCAGAGGCCTATTCCTCCAAATATTAAGTCCAAAGAATTTTCTAAAATTTATGAAGACATTCGGAAACGTCTTGATCGTGTCCACGAGCGTTCGCGAATTCGTTATAATTTGAGACGCCGACCAATTTCATATCAAAAGGGTGATAAAGTGTTTCATAAGAATTATGTATTGTCTGATGCTACTAAACATTTTACTGCCAAATTAGCTCCTAAATTCGTAGGTCCATTTATAGTTCATAAAAAACTTTCTCCTGTAACTTATCTATTAGTAGACAGTAATAATGTAAAAAAAGGTGTTTGGCATGTGAAAGATTTAAAATCTCATCCGCCCGACTCAGATTTTGTCCTGTCCGATAATGAATCTAATGATGATCAAACATAGTGCAAGGGATATTCTTTTTGTAGTTTAGTTAGTTTAAGAATGTAGTATGTATTCGGTTACGCAATCTGTGTAATAGGGAATATTATGAAATTGATAATGAACTAAGTTTGTGGTTTAGTCTTAAGTAATTATTTGGGTTAAGCTATCGTCTAGTTTTGTTATGGTTATGTATTTACATCTACACTAAGGTAGGATAATACTCATTATCATATTTTCTCTTCTAATGAGATGTCACTGTGTTAGTGGATAAATTTATAATATTTTCCAACAGGTTGTTGGACTTATAGTAGATATTCTGTACAGTAACCTCACTGATGAGATTTACTGGGTAAATCTCTTGGGAGTAGAGGGGGAGTTGTTACATGTTGATTTTAGTTTTAGAATAATTAAATAGGTATGGCATTTAAAACACATTCTTAGTATAAAGAATACTAACTTTTAATAAAATATTGATTTGTCTTGAATAAGAACCTTTGGTAATTTAAAGGATACAGGTATTTAAAATATATCCTTAATCCACATCATTTTTAAAAAGGCATTGCTTTGTTTTTGAATAAAACTTTTAATATGATTCAATTCATTGAACTTGTTGTCTTACCTTTTGCTTTTAAGATCCTGATGGTTTTATGAGCAGAAAACGTGTAGCATCATGACCTGCGAGTATGCTGCTAGTATGTGGTAGTTATTTCACTTAGTTTTCACCCCTTTTAAATCACTATTTAGTTGTATTTTACGTTTGTTTACATTTTATTTCAATAATGTTTTGACATTAATTATTATATCCGAAATTCGGGTTATCTTCTTCTTTCTAGGAAATACCTGTCGTCTAGTTTGTACGGTCCGATAGCCAATTCTTGTTCCGTGGTACGAATTTGACAGATAACATTAATGGGATATTTGGTGTTGTGCTATTTGAAATCAATACCATTGATTGTCCATGACGGCATATTATATTAGGGTACTTTTCTAGGAAAATTGGGTTTAATACTTAACTATAGTTAGGAATAATATTTTATTAGGATGTTAAATACACACATAAATACATTTGGGGTTGAATTAGATTACTTTAGATAAGTTTTCTGGTAACTTGTGGCGATCACCGGAAGTGTGATTTCCAAAATATGCATTGTCATATTCTACTTGTTGAAGCCATCTTGACTTCTGACAAAGGGGTTAAATACGCCGTAGCCATGAGGTTCGTGGTCAATTATTTTTCGTCTGCTTGCTGGGTAAGGTACCGGGGGTACGTGTTTGAGTTTGACTGTTCGCCTGGGTCGTCGCGAAGCCCGTGTATAATACCGAAACGTTCGTCGCCGATAGTGATCGGATTACAAATCACGTGGCACAATCGCACAAGGGTAGGTACCCTAAACCATTTTTGGGAGTCTTACGACCGCGGTGAGCGAAGTCTGCTAACGGCCCGCACTACCGACTTCCTACATCAGATCTCCAGAGGGTTGTTGTCAACGACCTCGTTTGATTTCGTCCGCAGTCGCTGTGCTGTACCAGTGTTCCGGAAAATTCCAGACGCATCAGGGTGATGCGCTGTGATTGTTACGTAGTCCAGTTTTTAATCATTTGATGTCCTGCAGTCCTACAAGTTCTAAGCCAGTTTCCTGTCCGGGGTAATCGTAACCAACACCAGTGGTGGAGATTTCCATCGCTTAATGGGTTTCTACCAGAAATCAGGTATCTGAAAGTCTGTAAACCAAGGTATGAAAGACCTTCAGTCTAATAAGTAATAACTTCAGTGAATCTAATAAATTTATATTTTGATTTATCATTTAACTTTTATTTATAAGAATAATTCTTTAATCGTATTAATTGTGCTTAAACTTAATCTGTTGTAAACCTTAGTGATCACGTGGTAATATTAATTGTGTCTTTTACTCTAATAATTTTGAATTCAGAGAATTTCTCTTTAACTTTAGTCATTTTTCTTGTCATTTTAAATCATTTTGTATCATAAAAAAGCTCTAGGTAAATGTATACCTATCTATTTGATCTATGAAATTTCGTAAATACCCGTATTTTTTTTTAATAGTAAATGCCATAATACCGACTCTGGCGTTTTATTTATTTAACTTTTAAGATAAACAGTATTACTAACTATTTAATGACCCACACCTTTTGTCCCGACAGCTAGCCGAAGTGGTCTTCTTCTCTAAGCTCTAGGAGAACACTATAACCTTTTTTTTGTAACGGTTTTTCTAAATTCTAAATAATAATATACAAAATTTAGGAGGTTACCAACTAACACCGATTTTTGAGTTATTGTAAACAAACCCCGTTATAAGAGATCAATGCCGACATATGTAAAGGGAAACACATTTTGTTCTAATCTCACGGAAGGCAGAAGACCCATCTCTGGGGTAACAGGTTTACAGTTTCTAATTTTGCAGAACTGATATCTGGAAAAAACTTTTTTAACGGCCGAACGAATGCGTAAAATTCAGAATTTCATTCGAAGGTTATTTATTACAGTTTCAACACCAATATGCCCTGCTTGTTTATGGTAGTAATCAATAAGCAATTCTGTATACTTGTTTTTCGGGTCAAGAATTATAGGAAATCGAGAATCATGACTTAAATTCAGATGTGTATCTTGGAACCTACCACCGAGTCTAAGAATTCCATCCTCATCTATAAATGGGGACAATTTGAAAAGACGACTAGATTTGGGGATATATTTATTTTTCGAAAGAACAGACTTCTTCAAAGGAATTGTACTGACTCCATTTTATCCACAAAACAGATGCTTCATTTATAAATTTTATATCAAGGATTAAGGAATTCTGCTTAGAAACCGAGTGTTTTACAGTTTTCTTAGATTTTACGGAGACTTGGGAAATTAGAGCATCTTTAAATTTCAAGATCCACCCTGTGGAACGAATTAAACGAGACCATTTGGAGAATCTATTTACATCAGGCAACACAAAGATTTTATTGGGATCTTTTGTAATAACACATACATCTTCGCATTTTAATTCAGGTTCTTTAGGACAAAGATCTTCCGACAATCTAAGAAATTCTGGACCTTGGAGCCAAATATCCAGATCAAAATGTTTACCTTCTTTTGTGGCTTTATCAGCTACGTTTAATTCGGAAGGAACCCATCGCCATTGAGAGATATCTGTTTCTTCTTGTATTTTCCCTATCCTACATGCAAAAAAGCATGGGAATCGTCGCGATTGAGACCGAATTAGTTTTAAAACAATCATGGAATCTGTCCAGTAAAAGACTTGGTCGATTTTGTATTCTATTTCATTACAAATCGCTTTACCTAGCCTGCAACTTAAAACAGCACCCTGAAGTTCTAGCTTTGAGATGATTTGTTGTTTAAGGGGGGCAACTTTGAATTTTAAGCTAATAAAAGAAACATATTTATTTTCTGGGGTACCAGAAACAATGTAACCTACAGAGGAATATGCTTTTTCACTAGCGTCGGAAAGTAAATGAAGAGTAACCTCAGAAACATAAGAAAGAGACGAGAAATAGTATCAAGGGATCTTAACAGGCATTGCCTCTTGGAGATCTAACAATTATTTTTGCCATTTAACGAAAATATCATCAGGAATTGATGTATCCCAATCTATAGACACTTTCCACACTTCTTGCATTAGAATGCGTGCCTGAATTATTATTGGAGGTAAAAAGCCTAAAGGGTCCAATATTGACATAACAAATCGAAGAATTTCCCTTTTAGTTGGTATCTTTGTTTCGGACGGAATTTTTTCACAATTTAAAGAGAAAACTAAATTCATCACATTTAGGAAACCAACACAATTCAAGCACTCTTTCAACTTTTTTTGAATCAATTTTCATTTGACTTTGAGAAGGTGATCTTAATCCTAGAGTAATTGATCTTAAAACTTTCTCAGAATTGGTTATCCATTTAACCATTTGAAATCCAGCCTTATTATGGACAAAAATGACATCAGCAACCCTTTTTATAGCTGCTTCTTCATTAGAACAAGAATCAAGATAATCGTCAACGTAGTATTGCCTCTCCATACACCTAGAAATACCTGGAAATCCTTTTAAAATTCAGAAGCGTTTTTATTCTTAACAAACTGAGCAATGGAAGGAGAAGAAACAGCGCCGAAGATTAAAACATCCATTTGATACACATCAGGATCACGATTTCCCTCCACAAAAAACGCTGTGCATATCTGTCCTCCCGGCGAATTACTACCTGGTGGAACATCTCTTTCACATCTCCGCTAAATGCTATTCTCCCTTGTCTAAAACGCCAGAGGACTGTCACCAAGGAAGGCACATAATCAGGACCTTGCAACAAAAAATCATTTAGACTTTTACCTTCTGAGCAGCATCGAAAACAAGACGAATAGTATTCTCTTTCTTAGCGTGCCAAACCGCAAAATGAGGAAGGTACCAGGTCTTCTTCGGAGTAACAGCAGCTTCTGATGGGCTTAACTTTCTTGCATACTTCTTAGTGATATAGTCCTTTATTTTCTGACAGTACTGCACTGCAAAATCAGGATCTTTGTTCATCTTCCTCTCCATGCAAAGTAGGCGATTATAGGCGTTGGGATAACTATCTGGTAAAATAGTGTTTTCGTCTTACCATAAATGGCCTATTTCGAAACGATCGCCAATTCTAGTTAACGTTTTCTCCATGATGTCCACTGCTTTTCGATCTTCGACAGATTTAACTATAAATTCAGGTTTTAAAACGAAAGACTCAAGTTTAAAGCTATCTTTAACAAGAATGTGAAGATCTTGTAAATGCTGGCAGAGACAATCCAGCGAGACGTGTAACTCAATGTATTTTTTTTGTTCGGTAAAAGTTATTTGGGCGATTGTAACCACAACCAGTCTATGATGGCGCCACTAGTAAACAGCGGGAAAATTAAAAATGCTTTAGGGCGGGAAATTCAAACATGGATTCAGAAATAGTTTTTCTATACAAATTTACAGGAGAAACAAAAACTATTGTTTCACTGTATATTAAAAATATATAAAAGCTTCCAATAACATCAAATTTTTTATCACATTAATAATCATTTTAATAAAGGCAGTTTTAATCAGTTTAATATAAACAGTGAACATAGTTTTTATTACTCTTGTAAATTTCGCTAAAAAAAAAACTTGAAAATTCTATTGATTATTAAATATTTAAACTTGGAAAAATAATACACCAAACTCTTTTTCTATAAATTATATTTTTGTAAGGTACAGAAAAACAAACTACAATTGCTTCGTTTAGAAAGTACCTCGTATCATTTTGTGACAAATTACAAAGAAAATAACAGTTGTTATATATTCATATTATATTTAAAAACCAATGTAACAAATATTTTATAAAGTATAGTATCGATACCTTTTTGCCAGACTATCATAAGTGCCATTTGAACAAATGTCGCTTATAGTCTGGCAAAAAGGTATGGATATGTTATGACTTTATTTTAATAGAAACCATGGAAACGAAACACACATACACTCAACACAAATGTATAAGGCCCGAGTCAATAAGTTCCCATCCTGTAAACTGGATCGAAACCTGCTAGACCCCTGCTAACTCCTCTTATAGTAATCAAGATCAATAGATGCCTTCTAAAAGGGAATGAAGGATGACATACTGTCATCATTTAAACAGGACGTTGCTAAAGGCTTACCCCTGTTATTTCGTTTGTTTGTGTATCTTGTGTGTGTGCATTCCTGTTGTGTCCCCAGTCATGTAAAAGTTTTCCTAGTCTCCTAATTTGGTTACTAGGTGGACCTTCTCCAACTAGTAGTCTAATCTATTTGATCTGTTCAGAAGCAGGAGGTACTTTTCAAACATAGCAAATAATATTATTAATAATAAACACTATTTAAAGATAAATACATTTTTGTAATTTTTTTGTCATTGCCCCTTACCTTTCTCTTACACCACCAGGGTATACCTATTTTCCATATTCCCTTAATTATAGATTACCTTACAATGTTCGAATGAATATAACATTTTACTTATGAAAAATCTAATTTCATATTTAACTCTTTTTCAATTTCATTTGAAACAATAATTGGTACCTATATTACAATTTATTATCAAAGAAAATTTCTAATAAAGTTATAGCAAATCCTACTTAAACTACTGGTTGTTCTGCAGGATAAATTAACTTTTCTTGAGATTGAACTCTCTATAAAATCCAAAACCGACCTGATGTCCCCAAATTTATTTTCCAATGCATCCTAATTTAAAATTCTGCCCTTTTGTGATTCAATTTTTTTTTTCTTCCTTTAGAGTGGCTGTTAGAGGTAGGTGTATGTAAGAAATAGCTAATCTCTAATCATTTCAAAAGTCCTTTGCCAATACTACATATGCAGATTTTTTACTCAGCATACATTTTACTTTTCTAGTAGATAGGAACTTTGTGCTGCCATTAAAGCTGTCCAGACATTCATCTACCTACTTAATGAACACAAGTAGCTGTAACAATGGATCTCTGTTCCAATTCACCTAAAATAATTATAGTCATTGTGTAATATATTATTAAACACACACATTATACAGTGGTTTTCTTAATAAATTGGAAATTACTTACCTCTAGAAAGAAATGTGTACAAAAACGCGAGTTTGGTTCCAGAAATTGCTTCATGCAAAAAATAATATGCAAAAATAAACATTCCCCCCCAAAGAAAATTAATTAAACAACAAAATCAAACTAAAAGAAATATACGGGGCCCAAATTAAATTAATTTTAATAAAATGCACATGTTCATAACAACATTCATAATATTGTCAGTTGTCAGTTTTAATACTTTTAATCGATATTTCGACATCAAAAAACCAGCAACACCAGCGCCCTCTGAAAATGGTGTTAGTTTTATTGGAGAGAGATAGACATATGTAAAGATCAATGTAAAAGAAAAAGAGGATCATATATGTAATTTAAATGGACCACCGAACATATTTTCCTATTAAGTTACACGTCTCTGTTTTCTCTGATGCTGGCAACAAAGGTTATTGTGTCTAGGATTTTCTTTATTAAAATTGACAGAACCACTTATTGTCCATCCTAGTCTAGATTTACTCATTATAGGAGCGTGCAAATCTGGTTGAATAATCTGTCTAGGGACAATAATAATAATAATACTCTCCCTAATTCACCCCCTTACGAGTGAATTTTAACCCCAAAAGCTGAGCTTGTCCGGGGAAAGGGACGGCTATTATTATTATTTGCCGTGGCGCTCCGGGGCGACTTAAAGATGATTGATGGTGCCATTTGACTTACAGGTGAGGAAAACCCGGAAAACCTCACCCAGGCCGTAGTTATCTTGTCCAATCAATATTTGGGGAATAGCGCTCTTTATGGACTTTAAAATGGTAGAATCGAGGTAAGGAAACTTATGATACAGTTCTTCAAAGTTCTTACTCCATTCATCTTGTAGTAGTTTGGATTTAGATTTAAAACCATTACTTTTTTCCTAAAATGTATCGTTTGGCAACGGCAATTTTTTTTGTAGCACGCTAAATAAGTCATTAGATTGCAATACGCTCCGCAAGCAGGATATAGGACGCGTAGTCTAAGTAGAGGCGATTGACGTTGTATATTGTTTGCTGTGTGCAATTATTTCGTTTTTGTTAGACAATAAAGTGCATTATTTGTAAGAAGATTGTGCAGGATGGCAACAAATCTGTGATACAAAGGCCTAGAATACAAGGTTTGTTATCATTAATACCAAGTGCTGAAAAAAGACAAGACAATGTTGCTAAAGAAATTCTGTCAAAAAAAAATGGTATTTTAAACGGCGAAATTAAAATAAAATATAATAATTATAGACTGTCGTAAATCTTACACAAGTTCTAATAACATTGATCGTTATTTGCAATATTAGAAAAATGTGCCTTATTTACAACAAAAAAGGAACAAAAAAGAAGAATAGTCTGATATCGGTTCAAACAGGTAATTTAATTTTTTTTTAGTTTCTACCTTTGCTACATATATTTTAGGTAGTGGAAAAGCTACTTATCAACAAAATATTAAACCTGCCAAAAATAGAAATGACAGATATGATATCTAAATTAAGTGGCTATAAAGATTTATTTGCGTTCGATACGAAATACCATAAATTATGTTACAGCCACTATACAGGGTGTATCTAAATAACACCGAAAAAATTAAAGGAGTGATTCTGTGATGAAAATTAATGTGAGTGTTTGGTATAAAATTTTTTGAAAAAACCCTCCCCGGAAAAGTTACACCCCTTCGAAAATTAAAAAAAAATAATGGATTTTCTTTTTTATTTTTTATATAAAGACACGAAACTTGGTAAACATTATCTGTCAATAAAAGTACACTTTTTGAAATTTTTTCAACCCTGAAGTATGCTTAGAAGGGGTTGAAATAATCAACCCCTAAGATATTTTTTCTTACAACTTTTTTTTAGATGAAAATTTTTTCTTTAAAAAAGTATGACTGAAAAGCCCAATTCATTGACTAACTTTTTTAACTCTACAAGTTTTTTCTAAAACTTGAGCATTTACGAGAAAAAAAATCTAATGCAATGCATTTTCAAAAAGATGAGCTAACGCGAGTGTATTTTGCGTCAAGTCTAGTGGCCTGTGCTTCGCATAAAAACATTAATACTGATACCAGGATTGTGTAGTGTCATTTTCTGTTATCCATCTTATTGTTTAACAAGTTTTATAATTGTGTATTGTAGGAAATATTAGTTGATTGAAAATATGAATGCATATTCGAATTTGGAAATGGCAGATATGCATTTTACATACATAGCAGGGTGTGAAACTATAAAAAATTATCCAGGAATATTTCATCGTATACGCAATTCTATGAGGAAAAGGGTAGATGCTTGTATTGAAGCTGAAGGCGGTCATTTTCAACATTTATTATAATTGTATTGTCGATATTCGACATTTTTTTGTTCATTGTTTGTTCACTTTTGTTTTTAGTTGTAGAAGTCTTAAGAATCATAATTTGGTTGGCTGTTGTTTAATAAAATGCTATTTTACATGAGCTTATTTATTTTTTTCTCATAAATGATAAGTTTTCGAAAAAAACTTGTAAAGATAAAAAAGTTAGTCAATGAATTGGGCTTTTCAGTCATACTTTTTTAAAGAAAAAATGTTCATCTAAAAAAAAGTTGTAAGAAAAAATATCTTAGGGGTCGATTATTTCAACCCTTTCTAAGCATACTTCAGGGTTGAAAAAATTTCAAAAAGGGTACTTTTATTGACAGATAATGTTTACCAAGTTTCGTGTCTTTAGCTTGATATACAGGGAAAATAAGAAAGAAAAACCATTTTTTTTTTAATTTTCGAAGGGATGTAACTTTTCCGGGGAGGGTTTTTTCAAAAAATTTTATACCAAACACTCACATTAATTTTCATGTATATCTCCAAGAAACATAAATTCTCACAAAAATAAGAAAACTGTTCTCAATATTATCACAAACTCACCCGAAAATAATTCGACAATGTCCAACTCCTCAGCAAGTATTGACAGTAATGATATTGATATTCAGAAAGATATTTTACTTCCTAAAGAAATGTCCAAAATTCAAATTTTATTAATAGCTGTTGCCATATTACGTAGTGCAATGGCTTCATTTTAACCAAAAACTGGATTTTCCACACCTGATGATATTAATAAAATGAGGTTTCAGAATGACGTTCCAAATATTTTACTCCCATTTTTGTCATGGCTTATAGATGCAAAGCTATTTGCCAAGGTAAAACAAGAAATCGATGATAAAGAAGATATATATGTACCTAAATGTTTGGCGAAGGTTTCACCTCAGAAAAAAAAATTACATTCGGGTAAGTATTGATAATTTTGACCTCAACGAAAAAACCGTTGATAGAAAAGGAACAACACATGCAATAGCCATGGTTGTGTTTCAAGAAAAACAATTAGGGACCCGATTAAAGGAGGTAAATTCGGTTTAAGCATAGAAGAAACGGACATAAGTCTGCAGCAGCTTGAAAAATATAATAAGCCTAAACCCCGTCCTGTACTTCCTGAATTAAAGTTACCAACAATATCTCGAGAAAATTCAAATTGCTCAAAACAGATGAATTTATTTTGGCGATTGTTGAAATTATTCCAGAATGAGTATTCTTTTCTGTATTCCAGTTTCATCAATTACATACCTTTTCTTTTTGAATGTTCCCCCAACAGAATTTGACACAATTTTTACCGCAATGGTAAGGTTAGTACAGTTAGCAGATAAACTGAATCAGGATCATATTGTAATAACTGCAGACCTATAACCTCCAGAATTGTCTGGCAAAGGACTTTGTAACTTATTGCAATTATAGGTTATATTTTTGCTGATGGTGAACTTACTTCGATTCTTGTCGAAACAGATATTTACGCAGAAAATTCTTGTCGTCTAATGCTCGATGGAAAGTAGTACTATCTCGCTATTCGAAGCCTAACATTAGCAACCGATGCAATGTATTGATTATTTTAAAAGTCACTAAATAAAAGGTACGAAGAAAATAAAGAACATTTTTTTTTACTGACGAGCTAAAAAAAGGAATAAACAGAGTAATAAAATCAAAAATTGATGAAGCAGGTAACTTAGAAGATCTTTCTTATCTTCTTGAAGATCACAACAAAGTTGTAGCAGAATTTGTAAACTTGGTTTGGGGTTCATCAAAAACATTTAAATATTGGTACTTTTTTTAGAGACAATCGATATACTTTGGAGAATGCTAAGTGCTGAAAGAAATGGAGATTTTGAAAGTCATCTGTGACAATCGAAAATGCACTTGTGTTAAAAAAGGCCTAAAATGTTGTAACGAGTGTAAATGTCGTTCCTGTAACAACAGTGTTTAGGATTAGCATATTTATTGTAGTTAGTGTCTTCATGGCTCATTGTATTATAATCATAGCTACAACATGTCCATGTCATGTAATTTTTGAAAGAAATAAAAAGGTAGAAAACCGTCACACAGTTTCTTTTACATAAAAATATTATGCAATAATAAACTCACACTAAGTTGAAACACATTCAACAACATTTTTGGTCCTTTAACGAGTCGGATATATACTGCATGTACGGCGTCGCAAATAATTTTGGTCACAGAAGAAGTCGACCATTGTGGGACTTATAAAAATTCAATAATATTAGCAAGTTACCCAAGCAGGTATCAAACTTCAGAAAAGTAAGTGGCTGTAATTTGGTAGTCATTTCTTCATCATGGCGGACAAAAAGGGTTCAAAGCAAAAATATGCTTTAATGTTTAAAAGAAATGAAGTATTGTCAAAGATTGATCGTTGTAAGGCCTGGTTAGATGAAAACACACATCCCAAACTACTCGAGTTAAAAAGCAGAAGGGCTACATTGGAAAAGCTGTTCACAGAATTTGATGAGATTTAAACAGAACTAGAAATAATTACCATGGTCGTAGATGAAGAACAAAGAACAATGTTTGAAGATACTTATTATGATTTAGTAGCACAACTAGATGAGATTATAGAAAAATCGTCAGGTAAACAATCCAGTCTTCCAGAAATCAAATTGCCACCAATCAGTATTTCTATATTCGATGGTAACCTTCACAAATGGGACAATTTTTTTGACTTGTTTCAATCTCTCATTGATAATAATGCCTCTTTAACAACAATACAAAAGTTTCAATATTTAAAATCATCTCTAGAAGCTGATGCTTTAAAAATAATTTCTAAATTAAGTACTTCGGAAACAAACTACAAAGTAGCTTTAGATCTTTTGTACAATCGTTATCAAAATAAAAATCGAATCATCCTAAATCATATTACATCACTTTTTGAATTACAGCCGGTTCAAAAAGAATGCCATGCTCAATTGAGACAATTTTTAGATACACTTTAAACACACGTTGGTGCCTTAACATTCTTAGGTTTGTCTGAAAAGTCAATTTTAGATTGTTTTTAGTTTCACTCTTATCCACAAAGTTAGACAAAACTACGTTAAGACACTGGGAAGCTAAAGCACCTGAGAATCAGAGTCTACCTACATTTGAACTCTTTTGTAGTTATCTATGACAAAGATGTAATTCTTTGGAGTCTTATAAAAGAACTGTGGCAATTGGTCACGGACAATCTTCTCAGTCTCATGCACATTCACAGCCATATATAAAAAGTCGTTTTGATAATACACAAAATTCACTAATACATAAAACTTATCCTAAACCAACTCAGTCAAGTTCATTTGCAGTGACACATTCAAATTCACAATCAAAGTATAAAAATTGTGTTTTCTGTGACAAATCACACAAATTCTTTGCATGTGATAGATTTTTGAGCATGTCTGTGAACGAAAGATTTAACGAAGTAAAAAAACTAAAACTCTGTTTAAATTGTCTTTCAATTGGTCACACAACATACCAATGCAAGTCTGGTCCATGCAAGAAATGTCATAAAAAACACAATAGTTTACTACATTTTGACAATTCTGCAGATCAAATTGATAATACACATATAAGCTCAAACCATATTTTATATCAGGAAGCCAATCAAAGAGATGCACCTGAAATTTATTCTAAACCTGAACATTCAAGGTTGTCAACTCCAGAAAAAAAAACATAATAAACACATCTCACGTCTTGTGTTCACAACCACATGACAAGGAATGTTCACATTTCACAAACGTTAACTTGTCACATGTTTTATTGGGTACGGCTCTAGTAAATGTTTTCTGTAAAAATGGTAAAACATATAAGTGTAATTTTGTCACACAAGAAATGTGCAAGGTATTAAATTTGGAATTTGAATCACAGAATATGACAATTAGAGGGGTAAATAAAGCGGTCACTTATTCTTCCAAATCGGTCAAAATTACAATAGGTTCACGAGTAAATTCGTTTAAGACAACTCTTAATTTTATTGTTCTGCCAACAATTACAGAATCATTGCCATTAGTTAAAATAAATAGACTTAATTTGAGAATCCCTCAGAATTTAAATTTAGCAGATCCTGAATTTTATAAATCACGAAAAATTGATATGTTGATCGGAGCTGAACTCTATTTTGATTTACTATCAGATGGTCATATTAAGTTACAAAAAAAAAAATGGATTAACTATCCAAAACACAAAGTTAGGGTGGGCAATAGCTGGCAGAGTTAACTCGAGCCAAGCCCCTTTAGAATCACTGTGCAATTTAATTACTAATGAAGAACTAAATAATAATTTAAAACGGTTTTGGGAAATAGAAGAGATACAGTCAAACGATTCTATCTTCAAAGAGGAAAATTATTGTGAATTACATTTTCAACACAATTTTGTTCATGATGATCTTGGAAGATTTGTGGTGAGGCTTCCTTTTAAAGATAATGTTAAATATTTATCGCGTTTATAAGAATTAGCTTTAAAAAGATTTTATAGTTTAGAAAAAAAGTTTAAAAGTTACCCAGAATTTAAGTTAGAATATTCTAATTTTTTAAAAGAGTATATTGAGTTAGGTCACATGTCTTTATTAAATCAAGATGATAATCAAGGTTATTATATTCCACATCATGCTGTTTGCAGAACTGAAAGCCTTACCACAAAACTTAGAGTAGTCTTTGACGCTTCTGCTCAGACATTATCTGGAATTTCGTTAAATGACACTCTAATGAAAGGTCCCATAATTCAAAGGGAGCTTTTTGAAATAATTACAAATTTTAGATTTCACAATGTAGTACTTACTGCAGATATTGCCAAAATGTATAGGCAAGTGAATGTTCATGAACAAGACAGAAAATATCAAAAAATTCTGTGGCGAAGTGATAGTAGTCAGCAAATTCAAACTTATGCTTTGAACACTGTTACTTATGGAACCACTTCGGCTCCGTTCCTGGCAGTTAGGTGTTTAAAACAACTTTCATTAGAAAATAAAATTAAATTTCCTTTAGCCGCCGAGGTTATCTCAAATGATTTTTATGTTGATGATCTCCTAACTGGAACACATAATGAACAAGACGCAATAGTTCTTTACAAGGAAATCATGCATATTTTAAATAAAGGGTGTTTCGAGCTGCGAAAATGGCGCTCCAGTCATCCAAGTATTTTATCTCACATAAACGTTGATATTGAAAATTACATCATGCCACAAGACAAATTTGAGAGTTCTAAAATTCCAGGAATGATTTGGAATTCTAACGAAGACATTTTAAAATTTTACATAAATTTAGACTCTAAAACAGATTACACAAAACGAAACATACTTTCAATAATAGCGCAAATTTTTGATCCTTTAGGACTTATAGAGCCGGTAGTTACACTCGCTAAGCTTGTTTTACAAAAATTATGGTCTTAAAAAATAGATTGGGATGAAAATCTTCCTAAAGAGGTATATTCTCAATGGGAGATTTTGTCACAGCAGTTGGAGGTATTAAACAAAATTAAAATACCAAGAAAGGTATCGGAATTTACAGATCATATTAATTTACAAATTCATGGATTCTGTGATGCAAGTGAACGAGCCTATGGTGCTTGCATCTATTTGAGAGCAACAAATTCTCAAGGAGAACATTCATCACATCTCTTGTGCTCAAAAGGTAGGGTGGCTCCTATTAAATCAGTTTCTTTGCCTAGATTAGAACTATGTGCAGCTGTTCTGCTGTCAAATTTAGTAGACAAGGTAAAGAAAAGCATAAGGTATAACATTAATTCCTTCCACTATTGGACTGATTCCACTATTGTACTCAGTTGGATAGCAGCGACACCCCAAACTTGGAAGACATTTGTGGCAAATAGAGTGGCAGAAATTCAAAGAAACACAACAATTAACAGATGGTCTCATGTAAGTAGCACAGAAAATTCAGCAGATGTCATTTCAAGAGGCTTGTTACCAGAAAAGCTTCTTAAAAACACATTATGGTGGCAAGGCCCCTCATGGTTGAAACAGGATTCGAAATATTGGCAAAAATTTATTACGACTATTACAGCAAATAATGAAGAACGGACAACAAAGGTTGTCTCTTGTGTAACAACTAATTCAGAAACATACTGTATTTTTGAAAAATATTCCTCTTTAACGAAACTTAAACGTGTCACAGCATATTTACTTCGATTTAAAACTAAATACAAAGGACAGCTAACTGGACAAGAAATTCACAATTCCTTGACAACACTAATTAAAATAACACAAGCTCAAGCATTTTCAAAAGAGCTTGATTCATTACATAAAGGTAAACCATTACACCAAAAAAGCAGATTGTTACCATTATCTTGCTTTTTAGATGAAAGTAGTATAATCAGAGTTGGAGGACGTCTAAAGAATGCCAATATCTCATTTACACAGAAGCATCCAATAGTCCTTCCAACAAGTCATAAATTAACAGAATTAGTAATTAAAAATGAACACATCAGTCTACTTCATGCTGGTCATCAAGCAGTGCTCACATCCCTCAGAACAAGATATTGGCCTTAAGCATCCAGAAATATTATAAAAAATGTAATTCACAAATGCCTAATTTGTTCGAGATTAAAACCAGTAAGTCAAGTTCCACTGATGGGTGATTTACCTCAACATAGAGTTACCCAATGTCGTCCTTTTTTAAAAGTAGGTATTGATTATGCAGGCCCTGTAAAAATTAGAGAAAGTCGCAGACGTGGAAGAATCAATATCTACTTGTGTTATATAGCTGTTTTTGTTTGTTTTACAACTAAAGCAGTTCATATGGAACTAGTTTCAAGTTTAAATTCAGAAGCGTTTTTGTCTTCATTAAAAAGATTCATGTCCAGACGTGGAAAATGCACAGACATCTTTTCAGATAATGCAACGAATTTTGGGAAAGCAAATAAAACATTAAAAGAATTAGCCATCCTCTCATCAGAAGAACATTGGGGTACAATTTATGATTATCTAGCAAATAATACAGTGAACTCGCATTTTATTCCACCTGGGTCCCCAACCTTTGGAGGATTATGGGAAGCCACCGTAAAATCACTAAAACATCACTTAAAGCGAATTACAGGCAATGCTGTATTCACTTATGAAGAATATCTCACTTTCCTTGTTCAAACAGAAGGCATTTTAAATTCCAGGCCAATAACCCCCTTATCAGAAAATCCCAATGATTTTCAAGCCCTTACTCCTGCACACTTTTTAATTGGAGAGGCTCTAACAACTACCCCTGAGCCAAATTATACGAATGTCCCAATCAATCGGTTAGACAGATGGAATCATATCCAAAATTTGTATCAGCACTTATGGAAAAGATGGTCATTAGAATATTTATCAACTCTTTAGCAGCGAACTAAGTGAGCAACAAAAACATCAAACTTCCGAGTTAATCAACTTGTACTTCTAAAAGACGAAAATCTTCCTCCGCTCCAGTGGAAAATGGGAAGAATAATGAAGTTTATCCTGGGACAGACAAAACAATGCGCGTAGCTTTGGTAAAAACCGCAGACAGTGTACTTAAACGCGCAGTAAATAAATTATGTCTATTGCCTGTAGAAAACTAATTTTTTTTATGTTGTCATTTTTATAATATGTCTAGTTATATACGGGTATTTCAGTTATATTAGGTATATTATAAAACGTTAATGATTTTTTTTTTGAAAGTTTATCCTTTCAACGGGGGCGGTATGTTTAGGATTAGCATATTTATTGTAGTTAGTGTCTTCATGGCTCATTGTATTATAATCATAGCTACAACATGTCCATGTCATGTAATTTTTGAAAGAAATAAAAAGGTAGAAAACCGTCACACAGTTTCTTTTACATAAAAATATTATGCAATAATAAACTCACACTAAGTTGAAACACATTCAACAACAAACAGTATTAAAGATTTTGACGTAGATCCGGAAGATGACGAATTAGAGTACTATTAATGTAGCATCTAAATAATAAATATGTCAACAATAAAGCTTACTTTATTCTTAAATTTTTAGTTTAATTCAATTAAAAATGTTTAACATACTACTAATTAGGTAAGTAGAGGGGGTTAGTTTATAACACTGATTGATAATTATATGTATTTATATACCTATCTATTGGATCGCTTTTTATATTTTTTACCTTTTCATCTGCTTTATATCCCTACCTGTTTTAGAGCTATTGAAATTTAAATAAGTCCGACACCTATTATCAGAACGTCCCGACCGACAGGGACTGTTCGCGCTCGCAGGCCGGAGTCGAGCGCGCAAGAATATGATTTTGGCCCGTTTAAGAAAAATCGCTGACTCGATACTATAACCGACATATAAAAAGTTTTTATTCTAAAAACTTTTTTCGGCTATGGGCTTCAATTTGTTCGCAGCATAAATGTACAAATTTTCAGAAATAAACTTTTTTCTCGATTGCTTAAAATTACGCTACTGAAAATAACAAGTTTGAGTTTGCTGTTACTTTAACAAACTAATAATTTTTTGGGGATTTAAGTGGGGTATTGTACTTTAGTATGTAAAAAAATACCTCGATAGCACTATTATTTACCAAAATATAGCGGTGGAGACGTTAAAAAACATGTTTTATAAAAAAATCGATTTTTTTTTTAAGTTTTCTCGAAATAAAAAAGTTCTCTACCACCAAAAAATGTCATCAAAAATGATTTCGTGTACTCGATTATCTTATTAAAGAATTGCACTAAGTCTGGTTTGGTTCTACGCTGGTTTTTTTTTTCTCAAAAACTAAACGTCTTTACTTCAAAGTTTTACTCCGCTATGTAGGGCTATTGTATGTTAATCAGTCAAGTAAACCTACAAGTAAGTTGTTTTGTAAACTATAGTAAATAAACTTGAAAAATTGAACATGTAAACTTACCTGGTACTAAAAGGGGGACCATAAGATAAATTGTATCGTATCATTAATAACATCAACACATTAACAGCTTTAATAACCATTTGTAGGGGATGATAAACCACAGGGTAAATTGTGCGTAAGCTAAAAGAGATATATCAAATCACAGATAGATATACTTTTATTAATCCGTTCACTCTCCGAATCATTAAATTTTAAGAGCCAGCTAGGGAAAAAGGAATTACTGCCACCACTTACATCCTTAAATAGGCCAGTAAATAATTTCATAAACCAAGTCCTTCTATCTAGCTTCTAACAAAGTTATCAGATAATTCCGGACATTTTTATAATTTTATAAACCATCTCCAGGCCATCTGTCGAAAACTACAAAAATATGATCCAAATATTTCCGGACATTTTGATAAAATTTACAATAGGCATTGTAATCTAAAACGAAGAAAATGGTTCAGAAAATAGTTTTCTATTTTATAAAGGATCCTTACCACTTCTACTCAAATGTTTTTAATAATAATTATAAAAGAAATTCTGCAAATTAAAACAAACAAACATTCGGACACGGGGCACATACGGACAGTTCAAATTTATCGCCTAAAAAAGTTGATACAGCGCGCTTTCCGTCAAACTTAGTTTCAGTGTTGTCGCCGCTGTGAAATTTTGGTACAGTTGTCGCTAAAAATTTGTTTATCAATTAAGTTTCGTTTTTTGGGCTAGCAGGTAAATATTTTCCACTTTACTTCGTAAGGTTTCATATATTGTATCGTTGATATTTGTTGAAATCTATTTAGTACATCGTTAACTAGTATTAAATAGGAATTCAATCACATGGTTAATAGCTTTATAACCATAACCTAAGAAATGTTGTATGTGATTATTTTCTTTAACTACAGCAGGGGCACTTTCGGACACATGAACTGGGGCACATTCGGACTGTACGAATGTGCCCCGTTATAATTGTGAACTAGACTTTTAAATGTATTTTTTAACAGGGTGTATTTCTTTTTCGTCTAGGATGGTTCGCACTTACAAAAAGAAAACCGAAAGAGTCAATATAGAATTAATAAATACAAATAAAAAACTCATTTTTTAAAAATTTCAAAAATAAATAATTATATAATTACTTATTGCTTTGTAATTACTATTTAAATAATAAAAATAATATAACTATATTATTTTTTTGGTACTAAAGTATTGATGTTTCCTCGTTTTCGTATCCAGATAGATATGATTCTACGTTAGAACTCCGTGAGTAGCAAATAACAAATTCAACGGATCGATAATTCATTTTGGCCGGTAGATTATTTTACCAAATATTTGACTACATGCACTACTGGTTAGGCAGTCCCACAGTACAGAATTTGACCAGAAATACTTTGTAGACTTTGTCCTTAAGTATTTCCTACATTTTATTAATTCGACTGGATTTATTT
Source organism: Psylliodes chrysocephalus (assembly GCA_927349885.1). Classification (NCBI taxonomy): domain Eukaryota; kingdom Metazoa; phylum Arthropoda; class Insecta; order Coleoptera; family Chrysomelidae; genus Psylliodes; species Psylliodes chrysocephalus. The sequence goes on from OV651819.1 coordinate 83,006,792, forward strand.
ATTTAGTATAGGCACCAGAAACCCGAGGGTGGTGGAAAAGTATAGAACGCTATTTCAATACTCGCTCAAACTTCCTATGGTGCCCCCTCCCTATAAAAAGCAATAAAGCATCATATAAAAGAAACCTATCTATTTCATTTTATAAGCAAATACAAGTTGTTGAATGCATTATATTAAAGTTTTTCATCTGAAATATATTGTTCAATTACTACACAAGAGAGTTAAATTGACAAAAGAATAAGATGTAAACATTTGTTTTAACACAATTTAAAAATCGGGCATTTAGTATTCATGGGTCAGATATACACAACGCAACTCGCGACTAACCACGTTTCATAAGCATACGTGTCTGATGAAGAGTTAATGGTTATTGTTGACGGGAATTACTGTTTTTCATTCACTGGCGTAGAGTGTAATGGGAAGCCATCGGATGGAGGTGTATTTGATGTAATATTTGTTTCATTAACTTGTTAATTAATTTTGAATGCATTTTGTTCGTTTTGTTTAGCTAAATTATATAAATAATATATTTAATCGTTTAGTAACCAATTACAATCTGTTTAACTATTTTTTATGACTCGCAAAAAATATTTAGAATAAACTAAATAGAGTAAAACGTATATGCCAAACCCAGCTAGCACAGACACGTGATTTTCACGTGAAATACACATCACATTTTACGTTGAAATTACTACATTTATGACGTGCTGGTGACGTAATTATGACGGCAATACGTCACAGATCAAAGACGTCATACAGCGACGTGATAAATACGTCACCAGATAACGTGTTTAGACATCACAAAAAAAAAACACCATAATACTCATTTAAAAATGTTTAATTTATAAAGAAAATGTTTATAAAAAAAAGTTTTATAAAAAATTATAAAAAAAATATTTGTTTCATAAAAAAATGTGTAAAAAAATGTTGCAGCAGCGTTGATGGCTCATAACTTATTATTATATGCAAACAAGATAAATAAAATTAGACCTGTCAAGAGAAATCAATGAAATACTTAAATATACAGTATGCCACCAACTGTCTACGTAAATTGGCGGCATATGAAATTCATTTTTATTATTAATATTGGGAAAAAAGTCGAGCATGATCTAAAACCTAAAATACAACCATCAGATATCAAATTTTATCAGTCGTATAAAGAATAAAGGTACTTTACTCTTGAGTAAAACTCATATTTTTTGACAAACCTCGTATACCACTGAAAAAATTTGATATTTGATGACTGTATTCTAGGTTTTAGATAATGCAGAACTTCTTGTGAAGAAATAACTTTTTTTCCCTAAAATTAATAATAAAAAAGTTTTCCATATGATTCCAACCTAGGGGGACATACTGTATAGAGTACTAAATGCTCCTGGCTAAAGAGTACTAGATGCTCTTAGTTAATGTACAAAATTTAGTTTTTCTTAATAGGTCAAACATCTATTATTTTAATAATAATTTTATGATGCTAATTTTTAAAGTGATGTAAAATTGTAAATTTTAAACCAGGTGTGGTGTTCACTTGCGAAACTACCTGTATATACTTTACCTTCTTTGTTGTTTCTATAGTTTTAAGTTGTTATGGTTTTGTGAAGTTTGTTATATAATATATTTAGATGATCTGTATGTATCAAGTTTTGAAAATACATAATCTCTAACAGACGCCTTGCATATTATTAAAAAATCAAAAACTTTATATTTTATGTACTGACAGATGCACACAAAATTTTGACAACTCGTCAAAAATTATTTAGCCAGACCGAAAAAAAAAACGCAAGTCCATTGAAGCTGAATTAGTTTCCTTTTGAAGCAGAATCCTTAAGAAGCACCAGATTGGAATAAGTACCCAACTCCTAATATTTATAGACTCTTTATTATTATTTTTTTTTAATTTAAGAAACGTTTTCGTAAGTACGAGAATCACAAATATTCCTTTTTTGCAATTTAGTTATTCAAATTAACATAATATGAGCGAAACTGATTTATTAGAGACTAATAAACAAATTAATTCCAATGAACATATTTTAGCAATTAAACTTCCACCTTTTTGGATCGCTAAACCTGAGATTTGGTTTAGTCAGGTAGAATCGCAATTCAAATTAGCCAGAATAACTATTGACACTACCAAATATAACTACATTATCGCTTATTTACCTTTAGAAGTAATCTCAAATATTTATGACCTTATTTCTTCTCCTCCCCAGCAAAATTCTTACCAGATACTTAAGGAAACCTCAATCAACAGATTATCCGCCAGCGAAGAGAGACGACTTGATAACCTTCTTTCCAATTCCGAAATAGGTGATTGCAAGCCATCTGATCTATGTTAAATGTTGTCGGAGATTTACAATTGGTTAGTCAAGATTTACTTCTTAAACTGTGGAAGCGGAGACTACCGAAAACCATTATAGTTCCTCTAACCGCATCTGGTAAGGATAGTGTCAATGATCTTTTAGATATCGCTGATAAGATTTGGGAGACGTACCAAGCATCAAATATTTCAGCTTGTCATGAGATTATTAACAAACCTTCTACTAGTCAGGCATGTCACGTCTCTCAGTCTACAGCATTAACGAAAAATTCGCCAGAAGTTAACGATATTTTTCTAAAACTTTTCAGCGAATTCTCAATTAATTGTCAAACTGTTTTTAATAAACTTGCGAGTAATCAAAAATCCATTGAAGAAAATATCAGTTATTTACAAAATAAACTGCAAAATTACCCTTCTAATTCCAACAACAATGATTATTGCAGACATTGTAGAAACAGAGATCGATCAAGGAGTAGGTCCCATTCTCGTTTTTCACCTCGAAACAATTCCGTATGTTACTATCATCAGATATTCCAAAAAAGGCTCTGAAATGTGGGGGACCTTGGTGCCTTCTTTTCGACACATTTAAATCTCCTGATCCAAAAAACGACTAAAACCCACTATTTCGACGACAAATAGTGCAGATATTTCAAACAAAAGTCGTCGCCTTTTTATCTTTGACAAGAACAATAAATTAAAATTTCTTATCGATACAGGGGCCGATATTTCTGTAGTTCCACGTGACGTTTTTAACGATTACAAAAAGGACAGCAACAACTTTTTAACTGCTGTTAATGGTTCTTCTATTTGTACTTATGGAAAAAAGATACTCAGATTGGATCTAGGTTTAAGAAGACATTTTTCTTTCATTTTTACAATCGCCGATATTTCTAGGCCAATCATTGGCGCAGATTTTTTGTCACATTTTAACTTCATAGTCGATTTCCGAAACAGAAAACTCATTGATAGTCAAACTTCCTTTGCAATTTCCAGTGTATTTGTAAACACTGACACCCACACACTCAAAATATTCTCGATTGAAAACGAATAAACGAAGCTAACTCAAAATTATCCTTATTTATTTGCACCAGCGGACTTTTTCTCACCAGTCAAACATTCAGTCAAACATCACATAATTACTAAAGGACGTCTTCCGTTTTCTCGTCCGCGACGTCTTAATCCTAATAAACATAATATTGCTAAAATCGAATTCGAACAAATGGTTGAACTTGGCATATGCAGGCCGTCATCTTCTCCAGTAGCTTCTCCATTACACATGGTGCCCAAAAAAGATTCTTTCGAATGGCGACCTTGTGGTGACTATAGGCAACTCAACAATGTAACTGTCCCAGATAAGTACCCCTTACCCAATATTCAAGATTTTAATCAACACATACACGAATGTAAAATTTTTTTAAAAATTGACTTGGTTAGGGCCTACCACCAAATCCCGGTAGCAGACGAAGATGTTTACAAGACTGCCATAACTACCCCTTTTGGCCTGTATGAATTTTTGAGAATGCCTTTCGGTATGCGAAATTCAGCACAAACGTTTCAACGTTTTATAAATGAAGTTCTTTCTGGTTTACCTTTTCTTTTCGTGTATTTAGATGATATATTAGTAGCAAGCAGAGATGAAAAAGAACATTTAGTACACCTAAAAACTCTATTTGAGCCACTCAATTCTTTCGGAGTTAATCTTAAACCAAATAAATGCATTTTTGGATCTTAAAAATAAATATTTCTTGGCCATACTGTTTCCTCTGATGGTATCCTCCCGTCAGAAGAACGTGTAGACATCATAAGAAATTTTCCACGTCCCCAAAATCTCAAACAACTACAACGTTTTGTAGGAATGATCAACTTCTATCACATATTTATTAAAGACTTTGCTAAATCACTTATTCCTCTATATGAAGTAATTTCTACACTACAAAACCAATCCGATAAAACTATCAACCATTTGTCTGATGAATGTGAAAATAGTTTTGTGGATGTCAAAAACAAATTAGCCAATGCTACTATGCTTATCCATCCTTCTCTAAATGATCATATTTCTTTGACAGTAGACGCATCCAATACTTCTATAGGTGCTGTACTAGAACAGCTGCAAAACAAGAGATGGCAACCTATAGCTTACTTTTCAAAGAAACTCACTCTTACCGAAAGAAAATACTCTACTTTTTTGGAGTTAACAAAATTTTTAGGGTGTCACAAAATCCATACCACAACTTATCACCCTCAAAGTAACGGTTTGGTAGAACGTTTTCACCGTACTTTTAAAACTGCCTTAATAGCTGGATGTAATACAAATCGCTGAAAAGATGAACTTTCCTTAATTTTACTAGGTTTACGAGATACAGTCAAAGAGGATCTTCATTGCTCTTCGGCTGAACTCGTATACGGACAAACTCTGCGATTACCCGGTGAATTTTTCGTTAATTCTAATGATGCTATTGACACTTATCCTTTATTGGCCAATCTAAGACAACTATTTGCGAACATTAAACCGACAACAACATCAAATCATATCAAGGAAAAACCTTTTGTGTATCCTGAGTTAGATTCATGTAAATACGTTTTTGTCAGAGTTGAGGGAATCAAGCCGTCTCTTAAACCACCTTATGAAGGACCCTATAAAGTTAAAAAAAGATTCTCAAACAATATCGTTATAGAGAAGGGTGAAAAATAAACTATTATCAGTATCGACAGGGTAAAACCTGCTTTTCTACTAACTAGCGAATCTGAGAATCTAACAAAATCTAATAAAAAGAAAGTCTTTTTTGCAGTAAACACTTATAATCAAACATAAGTAATTTTTTTTCAGGAGAGGGAATATTTGTGGTGTTCACTTGCGAAACTACCTGTATATATTTTACCTTCTTTGTTGTTTCTATACTTTTAAGTTGTTATGGTTTTGTGAAGTTTGTTATATAATATATTTAGATGATCTGTATGTATCAAGTTTTGAAAATACATCATCTCTAACAGACGCCTTGCATATTATTAAAAAATCAAAAACTTTATATTTTATGGTATGGCGCACCGCCACCATACCAGGTTAACCTGACTTTATAATTAATGGAATGAAGAAATGTTATTATTTTTACAAGGAATATATTGGTAAGAAGAAGAGTTATTTTACTCTCAAACGCTTTAGATCGTAAAGGTGAGATTTTTAATAATTGTGAAAAGCACGCACGCACGCACGCACGCACACACACACACATACACACACACACACACACACACACACACACACACACACACACACACACACACACACACACACACACACACACACACACGCACGCACGAAAATAGTCAAAACGAATTCAGGGGACCCCAAAACGTAAAAATCCGTCAGAAACTGGAGGTCGAAAAAATCATGATTCCTATACTTTCCTTATATCTGTATACAGATAGAAAAATATAGGACCTGTGAGCTTATTCAGAAAACTTTGATTTTGGTACCTAGCTATATTATTATGCTATAAAATTTTCTATTTTAATTTACAAATATATTTGGTTTATTCTAATTTTTAGTCTATAATGGTCTTTATTTTATTAGTTTTTAATCAGATAAATTATTTAAAATATTATAAGTATAGGAAGTTATGGATCAATATTTACAAAATTATGAATGAAAATATTAGGGCTCAAATGATCGATACACTTCCCGAATTCAATATGTTATTTAAAAACAAAAAGGCACAGTTTGTGTTAAAACCATGTGTAGTAAAAATCACTCTGAAAATAAAATACAAAAAATTATAAAGAGTAATGAAGAAATAATACATAACAAAACAGAAATAGCCAATGAATTTAATAACTTTTTTAGTGATCTGGGTAAAAATCATGTCGAGAAAATTATTGTCCTCACAAATTATGTCGAAAATATCGAACATTTCGGTAGAACAATATATTTATTTCCAACAAATAAAGAAGTCGAAAAACTATAAGGTCTTAAAAAAATAAGAAATCGTCAGGAATTGATAACATTGGGAGCGGAGACTTTAAAGAAAATCTTAAAAGAAATCGCGGGTACCCTTAACGTACATAATTAATAGATCATTTAATTTTATTATTTTTCCACATCAACTCTCTCGGCAAAAACAACCCCAACCACCTGACTTTCGATCGTACCCTTCGCTCGCATTCATTAGTTTAACGCTAACTTTTTTAAAAAATTTGTAAAAAGAGGCTTATTAGTTTTTTAGAAAAACAACATATTATCTAATAGTCAATATGGCTTTTGAAAGGGATGCAATTTGCTCACTTATGAAGGCTGTATATAACGCATTAGATAAAAAAGCACCTCTCTTATGTATTTTTGTAGACGTCTCTAAAGCCTTTGATCAGTGGTCGCCAACCTCTCAATGTGTTGAGCTATTTTGTTAATTTTGGAATAAACAGCGAGCTACCCACACGGAAGCCACGTAACGCAACGTAAATGAAATAATCCACAGTTAGTTTATCATTATATGTATTTATTTTACTATTTAACTGGTAATACATAATACATAGGTACTAATAATAAACTAATAACAAAATAACTAATATTACTAGTACGTACTTATTCATAGCTACATTCCTACCTACCAAACGAAGGTTTTTGAAAAATAAAAGCAAACTTTTATCCAGCCACAACGGCATGTTTCGTAAGATTTAAAAATAGTTAATAATAACAACAAAAAAATAACGCACTATCATGAACATAAACATTGAAAAATAAAAAAGCACGTTCAATGAGAAGGCTGACACTCAGACTCATCGATAATTTTTTTAATGTTTGCAGTATTAGTTGATACAGCCATTCGAATACAAATATTCAAATGTTCATCTGTAAGTCGATTGCGATATTTGTTCTTAATAAACTTCATATTGGAAAAAGAAGATTCACACAAATAGGTTGAACTAAATAATGCTTTCACTTTCAAGGCAACACGGCATAGAACTGAATATTTGTCTTTACTTACAATAGGTCAAATACATTTGGTACTTGAGACTAACGATTTTAAGGCTAAATCATTTTGAAACTCAATTACTTCCATTTCTGTTGCAGCGATGTCTTCACCAAAGTTCTGCATAACACAAGTTGCAAACTGTTGGATATCAATTTCCATAAAGGGTGAAACAACAAACTGCGCTACTAAAGCCATTTCGTTGAAATCCTTAAAACGATTTTTGAAGGTATTCTTCAGGGTAGAAACTACATGCTATTTGTTGTAATAGGGTTCTAATGGATTTTGAGATATTTTTTCTGAAAGAATAGGAAAATGCTTGGCATCGCTGTTAATTAGGTTTTGTTCCCAAAACTCCAGCTTTTTGATAAATGCTTTTATATCAGAAATCATTTCCGCTAGTTCTTTGTCTCTCCCCTGAAGCTGCAACTTAAGTTCGTTAAATTTCTCTGTAATGTTCACGATACAACCAAAATCTCTTAGCCAGATTGAATTTTCTAGTTCCGGATTCGGTTCATCGCGTTGTTTGAAAAATTGAACTATGCCAGATAGGACATCATTAAAACGTTTCAGCACCCGTCCTCTACTTAACCATCGGACTTCAGAGTGAAGGAGTAGGTCCCCGTATTGACAGTCAACTTCATCGGCCAAGGTTTTGAATAATCTTCTTTGTAACGCTTGAGCTCTAATCTTGTTCACAATTTTTATCACCAGTTTCATAACGTTGTTTAGTTTCAGGAAATTTCCACATAATGCTTGCTGATGGATAATGCAGTGGTAACAGAGAAATTGCGGAAAAGTTTTATTTTTACGACATAACGCCACCGGACCCTTATCACAACTCACCATAGCTGGAGCGCCATCGGTTGTCAAGCCTACCATTTTCGATATTGGAATTTTCTCGGAAGAAATAATATTTTTAAAATTAGAAAACAACTCCTGTCTAGTAGTGTGTCCTTTCAGTGGAATAAACTTCAAAAGATCTTCTTTAATCGTAAAATCACTAAAAACCATCCTGACGAACACAGCCATCTGGGCAGTGTCAACGACATCTGTTGATTCATCCAGTTGAAGTGAAAAATAAACACAGTTATCTAAGTTAGTTCTTAACTGTAAAAAAATATCATTGCTCATTACTTCTACACGTCTCATCACTGTATTAGCAGAAAGTTGCAAAGATTTTATAGCTGAAACTATCTCGTCTTTATTTCTAAAGTTGGCAAATAACGAATCAACAGCTTCCAAAAACGCCTATTTTATCATTTACCCGTCTTCATAAGGTTTCTTTTTTTTGTGCAATTATCTGGGACACACGGTACGATGCTTCAGTTGCAGCCTTATTTTTGTCGACTGTTCTTAAAAATATTGATTGTTGTCCAATTAACTGCTTTTTTAACTATTTTAGTTTCTCCTTTCTGGCGGCAGAATGTAGTGGGAATGATTTTTCAAAATTAGAATGTACAGTTTTATGATGTCTCTCAATATTTCCTTTTTAAGCAACGGAGACCGAAGTATTACATAACAAACACACATTTTTATCTTTAAATTCTGAAAAAAAGTATTGTTCTTCCCATTCCGAATGAAAGTGTTATGTCTTTACCTTCTTACAACTGCTTGCCATAATATTATTTTTTGTTGTTCTCTACTTACCGAACCGCTGGACGTTGGTTACGCGTTCAGTTTTAAACTAAGCGCAGTGTCGCCGCGCTGTACGTATTTATCCCGTTCAAAGCAATTCTGATCGTTCTCGAACATCAAGGCGCTGGTCCGGCTGGTCGGTTCTAGCCGATTATAGCTTGATGTCGTCAGCGGCAGATCGCTCATTGCAACGTTGCCGCTGTTTATGTTTAATATTATGACAATTAGATTTTTTGTGTAATTTTTGGAAGCTTCTCTGATTTTTGCAGTTTATATCTTTTAAATTAAGATCGTTGTGAGAGCTACCAGAATTGCCTCCGCGAGCCACCGGTAGCTCGTGAACGACAGGTTGGCGACCACTGCAGTAGATCATAAGAAATTATTAAAAAAACTACTATGTTATGGTATAAGAGGCGTCGCATATAATTTTGTTAGAAGCTACTTGAGCAATAGAACCACGGGGGGTCGGATTCCATGTAAATAGTTGGTAACAAGTTTGCTTGACCTCAACAGTAGCGCGCTAAGCGCTTACGGATGAACTACACCTGTCAGTTTCAGTCGATAAAGTAGGACACTACTAAGTCGGGCGATTTAAAAATTGGGGGGCTTTTTAAATTAGATATTTTAAACAATTTGAAGTAAAATTTTCCTATTTGACAACTTTTACTTACAACTACTGAACAAACAATAAGTTTAGTAAATTTTTGTTGTAGGTAAATGTTGAAAAATGGAAAATGTCACTTGTTTTAACTAAAAAATAAAATTAGTTGAAAAATAAAACACATTTTTAACAAGTTTAATTTATTTAGAATTACCATGTAATTACATGTCTCATTATCTTTTAACTGCATATTCCAAACATAACAAGCACTATAATACACACTAAATTACTAAAAAATAAAAATATGATATGATAACCAGCATTGCACATGACAATGTTTTTGTTATTAAAAAAACCAGATATAGTTTTTATAAAAAGTCAAAGTAGTTAATTTATAAACACAATTGTTTTAAATACTGACTTATTAATCCAAAGACAAATCATTCTAATTTTCTTATAGTTATTGTCCCTTTAAAGCCTTTACCCATTTATTTCAATCTAGAGTAGTTGTAATGCCTATTTCGGGTACAATAAGCCTCCAGCTTCAATCCAATTGGGCTTTGAAACACACCCTAATTATTCAGATGGACATTTATTCACATTCCAAAAATCTCCATACCTAGGAATATCTAAAACAAAAAAAAAATAAAGTTGCAATGTGTATCTTAAAATAAATATAGTTTAAAAAAACTAAAAAACACACTTTTAGAGCATATCAAACTAAAAAGTTAAAAATAATTTTTAAAATAAGCTTAAAACAGCGTCAGACGCTCGATGTACGAGAATTATGGACAAAGTTCCCCACGCTTTTTTCACAATAATACTAGTATTTTCCATATAAGTAAGGTTAAACAATTATTGTAATATAAATGTTCCGAAAAGTAGATAATATTACTTACATGTTTATTTATAATATTTCGTTTGATTTGAATACTGCTCTCATCTATTGAAGTAAATGCTTTAATTTTCTTGGTATTTGCCTTCTACAAAGAATTGGTCCATAACTGATTATATACCTTTTTACATAAGAGCAAAAACATATTCCTGAAGTTTAGCAAAAAATAATTTCTAAACAATTTGATTAACGGTTTGTAACCACTGTTCATGTTAAGTGCTTGAGATTCGTAGGAGACCTAAAAAATAAAAAGCTTTAGAATACAACAATAGGAACATAAATAAAGTAGTTACTGTTACTTACAAATGGAAAGATTTACCATAAAATCACCAAGTAAAGCAAGATTTTCAAGATATTCATTATTTGTTAATGGTTTTGTAAATAATATTTTTGGAGACTGACTTTGTGTAAATATTATTCGCTCCGTGCGAAGTCATGGAAAGGGAAGCAAAAGCGATACTAGCGCTAGCTGCGGATAATTCGTGCATTTTAGGGGGATATTTTGTAATTTTGGCATATCAAATACACGTATACATTTTACTTTTTTTCAAAAAAGTAGGTAAAAACAACACAATAAGCAACCGGAGTTGCTGTGTTGAAAATTGTACAAATACTAGCAAAAAAAAAAACAGTGAAACTTATATAACAAATTTCACTAACAAAGTGGAAATTAAATCAAAGAAATAAATGGATAGGTGTACAATAAGAAGAAAAATTACCTTTATTTTTGTGATAATAACAGTAATGCTGGAAATAGTAGACATCAGAAACTAGAAAGTTTTTAAATAAACAATAAATTATCATTTTACGATGTTCTTTAATATCCCTTTATTCTTAAATGTTCATTCAGCAAGGACTAGATTTCAAGATTTCTGCCGTTGATTATAATATTTGGCTGGTATGCAATTTTGTGACTTACTGATCGGAAACCAGTTTTAATTATTCATTCTATGTTTTCTTTAGAACAAAAATGAAAATATAAGTAGCGATCCTTTTTATACATTTTAACTTCACGCTATTATAAATGGTTTCTTCAATGACAACTTATTAGACTTAGGCAACTTCTCATACATTTTCCAGTAAATACTGTTGCCTGCCTATATTTTATTATTGATTTTTAATGATTATACATAATTTTCTTCAATTTAAGCGTGAAAAATATATAATAATAATAAATTAATGTTTTAATTGTTTTATAAATCCATATACTTTTATTAAAACTAACATATATACTTTTTATTTACGAATTCTATTAAAAATTGTATTTGTCAGTATAGGCAGAAATACTCCTTTAATACCAAAACAAATTGGCGCTGCTGTCGCGCACGGAGCGAATAACATAACCACTAAAACATGACTGAAACTATTGCGCCAAGATGAAGGCAACACGTAAAAAGCGGTCAAAATGGCGGAGTTTCCTATCTTCTTCTAAAAGGCACTCAGAAAGTGCGCAGTGCGACCATTCTCCGTATAGTAAGAAAATATCGAAGTATGTGATTGAACGTGATTATGACGTGAAACGACATCCCTTGCTAGCTGGGAATTAAAAATTTTTATTAAAAGGTTGGTAAGGAGTTAACTGTCAATGGAACTAAACTAACGTTACACAAATGATAATGCGTTCCCACTTAAACCCTATTAAGATAAAATTAACAAATTCTAAAGTGTGAAATAGTGAAGAAATTTTAGTGGAAGTCAGAAAATAATAAAATTATGAAATAATTCATTAAATACATTGTGAGTAGTATTTATGTTAGGTTTTAGGTCTGCAGTAAATGTTAAACTATTCCTTAATAAATCTTATTAAATGCTAAGACCCCTAAAATTAATGTTATCCTGTAACAACGTTCGGTATAATTAAGTATTTACAAACGTAGTCACAAACTCGACAAACTGCGCTAGTAAGTAGCGCTACGAGTATATTATTGACCAGTTCCTTATTCTTTTTTTTACGAAATATAATAAGCAATACTGTAATTCTAGAAGTTACGTCAACATGATTACCTTATGTCCCATCATACGCAAGAAAGTGAAAACAATGTACGACGATAGTAGAAGTTGTTTTATGTGTATGTATGCCGCGTTCACTGGCTTGTTCAGAACAATACAAGTGTGTCCGGGCATAATAATTTAGAAAAAAAAGTAGCTGTCAGAATACTAATAGCCGCAGAAGAAGACAACATTTGACTAAGAATTGAAAAAGTTGCTTTTCAACTATTCATTCATATAATTTTTCTCAACTCAACGCTTTCTCTGCGAAATAATTAAATACTTTATTTTGTTTTATGTAGTAAACAATCGGTTTTTAAGTTCTAGAAACTTATCGGTTATAGATCCGAAAATTGAGAAATTAAATTCTTAAAACAGATCCAAAATTACCCATACGAAATAATGTGATTATCTATGAGCTCCTAAAGTGAAAACAAATTAATGAAAAATTTAAAAAATAATGTCCACGGGTGATTCGAACCCACCTATTCGTGTTCTACGCGCGGTGCTAAACAACTGAGTTATCGGGACATAAGTTTTCAACATGCATATTGTTTATTTAAATACAAGATTTCGAATCTAACTCGGGGACAGAAAATGACCGATTTTTTAACAAACTGCTAATCAGCATGGCCTAGGGAAAACTAGTTTTTTTAAATTTATTGCATAATTTGTTTTATCGTTTATATTTTTTGGAATTACTAAATAATATTTATCATCGTACTTTTGATGAAATAAATTCGACCAAAAAGTGTGGTGTGTTTTGTGTGTGTGTGTGTGTGTGTGTGTGTGTGTGTGTGTGTGTGTGTGTGTGTGTGTGTGTGTGTGTATGTGTGTGTGTGTGTGCGTTCGCGCGCGAGTACGTGTGTGTGTGTGTGTGTGTGTGTGTGTGTGTGTGTGGTGTGTGGTGGGTGGTGCGTGGTGCGTGGTGCGTGGTGCGTGGTGCGTGGTACGTGGTGTGTGGTGTGTGGTGTGTGGTGTGTGGTGTGTGGTGTGTGGTGTGTGGTGTGTGGTGTGTGGTGTGTGGTGTGTGGTGTGTGGTATGTGGTGTGTGGTGTGTGGTGTGTGGTGTGTGGTGTGTGGTGTGTGGTGTGTGGTGTGTGGTGTGTGGTGTGTGGTGTGTGGTGTGTGGTGTGTGGTGTGTGGTGTGTGGTGTGTGGTGTGTGGTGTGTGGTGTGTGGTGTGTGGTGTGTGGTGTGTGGTGTGTGGTGTGTGGTGTGTGGTGTGTGGTGTGTGGTGTGTGGTGTGTGGTGTGTGGTGTGTGGTGTGTGGTGTGTGGTGTGTGGTGTGTGGTGTGTGGTGTGTGGTGTGTGGTGTGTGGTGTGTGGTGTGTGGTTTGTGGTCACGTCACGTCACGTCACGTCACGTCACGTCACGTCACGTCACGTCACGTCACGTCACGTCACGTCACGTCACGTCACGTCACGTCACGTCACGTCACGTCACGTCACGTCACGTCACGTCACGTCACGTCACGTCACGTCACGTCACGTCACGTCACGTCACGTCACGTCACGTCACGTCACGTCACGTCACGTCACGTCACGTCACGTCACGTCACGTCACGTCACGTCACGTCACGTCACGTCACGTCACGTCACGTCACGTCACGTCACGTCACGTCACGTCACGTCACGTCACGTCACGTCACGTCACGTCACGTCACGTCACGTCACGTCACGTCACGTCACGTCACGTCACGTCACGTCACGTCACGTCACGTCACGTCACGTCACGTCACGTCACGTCACGTCACGTCACGTCACGTCACGTCACGTCACGTCACGTCACGTTATTTGTTTTTGTCTTACAAATTTTACCGTTTTTTCATGTTTCGTCTTTTTCAAATTTAAATTTGATATTGTTTTGTCAAAAGAGAATCGAGACGTGACGTGACGTTTTTTTAATGCAATCCTGCGATGTCAAATGAAAGCATTTTGTAGTTTGTTTTTTCAAAATGCTAAAAGATAGAGACAAAACAAAAACGATGTTAAATTAGAGAATCATAATGATATTTTTATTATACTTTACTTGAGACGTAAAATAGAGGGCGTTACTATCTTTAAATTTTCTAATGGAAAGTAAAGTCCTGTAATACCTCATTTAAAAGATATTATATTTACGTTTAAGCACAGTTTTATTTTTGTTTTGTTTTTACAATAATTACATTCTTGAAAATCCTCGTGCGGCCGCAATAATCCTAGAAATGTTAGATGATGTTAGAAGAGAATTTTTTAATAACCTTTGTTTTGTCAAAAGGTTATGAAAAATTTAATACGTCAAGTGGTTTTTAAATCACCTTTGATATTCTTAATTAATTTATTTATTTTAGTAAATACAAATTGGTAATAAACAATAATTGTTAATACGAGAGTTATCATAGATGTAACTTATTAGTAAAGGACCAGCACATGTCTGTATAAGAACAAAGTACCAGCTACAAAAAACTGCCATCTGTGCATTGTTAAATCCCTCTAACAGTAAAACATTACTTAAATTTATAAAAGTTACTGACATTTACTCTATACTAACCAAAATGTTAATTATCCATTGTATACTATTGTAAAAAATAGCATTTATAAGGTATTATACTTCCGGTAATAATCCTTTGGGGTTAAAGCGGTAAATAAAAAAAAAGAATTTAACCTAGTTTATGAATTTATTTAATGTAATTTCTGTAAAAACATAAAAACCTAAATCTGTTTTTATGAACGTAAAGAAAATATCTTTCAAATGAGGTATCACATAACTCTACTTTCCCTTAGAAAATTTAAAGCTAGTAACTCTCTATCTTACTTGTCTCAAGTAAAGTGCATCTCGTTATAACAAAAATATAATATCTCTGGAGTTTTACCTCGTTTTTGTTTTGTTATTATCATTTTTCATTTAAAAGTTAAAATACAGGTGGGTACAATTTTCGTCCTCACTGTATATAATACATTCGTGAGTATTACCTTTTCTTTGACAGTTTTTCAAAAAACGCTTCAAAAGTAACCTCAGAAAAGCAGAATGGATTAAATATAAAAAATGATTGTATAAATTTTAATTAATGAAATGAGAAATATTTTTTCTTATAAATCACTATTTATAAAATCCTAATAACAGAAGTAACATTTGTTACCATTTAATATAGGTGTGTTATAGTTAACTTTTTGACTACCTCGAAATCTAATATGTTAAAATTTTAAGTTACGATAAGCAATTGAAAATTTCAAATAAGCAAAGAGAAAATTGTTCGAGAGAGCCCGAGAGAGCTCGAGAGAAACGAGACATTCTCGTCGAGAGATGACACTCTCTCGTCTCGTCTCGAATCTGTTTTCGAGAGAAAATGTCTCTCTCGTCTCGTTCAAGACGAGACAAGACGAGACGAGAGATGAGAATCTCTCGTCTCGCGGCATCACTATATATATTTAATTTATTCTCTAATCATTTAAAGAGGTGCTACAATATGTTGTACAAAATAACCGGAAAAAGTCTGTAATAACTAGATAGGAAAGTCATGTGTTGGACACATCAGATTTTTATAATTAGTTATTCTGAACAGAGATACTAAAATATTTGTAGAATTAGCATAAAAAACAGTATTAAACCCTCAGGGAAATGTTAAGTCTGTAGGTATATATTTTTTAAACCTTGTAAATAAGGTAAAAGTGTGAAAAGTGTTCATCGTTATGAAATAAAATGTTTATATAAAAGGTGGCATTTCATTTTCTGTGAAAGTAAGTAACAACTAGCACCGACTGAAACAGTCTACTAGATAAGCAAACCCTCAGGGCCGTACTCATAGTTTGTATTAAGTTGCACTTTTTTATAAATAGTAATCCAATCAGTGCATTTGGATCTTTTTGATAATTTTGTTGTTTCCGGTTATTTACAATATACGATAGGTTGTTTTGTAAGGGGTTAGAATAATCTAAGATTTGTTATTTCAGCCGTATCTTTCATGGTACTTTTGCTTTGACATCCGAAGTATAGACATCGTTGTCAGTAAAATTCATAATAATCTTCCGTTATTTGGGCAATTACTAACATCATCCTGTGACGGCCTCCCCCCAGGCCCCCTCTTCTTTTTTGATTTGTTCTTCTTGTATTTTACTTTACTCTCTTTGAAATGTTATTAATTACCTCACAAGTTTTACTTTAAATTCTATACTTACTGTAATTGGCCTTTTTCCCTCTAGTAGTAAAAGTGATCGTCTAGATAATTGATTGATAATTTGTATACCCACGTTGTGATAATATTAATTAAGGTAAACCAGAATTCGATGCAAAGTTTGGTGCAAATTGATTAATAAAACATACAAATTCATATTTAAACTCTATTTATTTTTCATACTTTAAATGTGATGCAATAATTAGCAAAGTATATTACAATTGTTACTATTTACTGAGATCTCACTTGAGTCCCGTTCAAACGCAGACCATATTCATTTGCTATCAATATATATTTTATTTAGGTTGATGACCAACAGAGTTAACAAACAGCGTCAATTCGCCAGTTGATTAACTATAGTGTTGTTGTTGTTATATTCTGACTTAGGTTGCTGACCAACAGAGTTAACGAACAGCGCCAATTCGCCAGTTGATTAACTATTGAGTTGATGTTGATTTGATTCTATTGTAGATATATACAGGTTGCACCCTCTTAGGTAAATATTACGATGGGTATAGAGGTGATAACCAACGGAAGTAACAAACAGCGCCAATTTGCCAGTTGATTACCTTACTATGTTGATTTCACATATACTTTATTTCAAACCTTGTAGAACGGGTTGCTTAGCATATAGGTGTCCCCCCTTGAGCTAACGAACAGCGTATTCGCCAGTTGGTTAACTTACTATTAAATTTTACCATCTTGGTTTGTACAATTTGTAAGGGGTTTTCTCGCCACAGAGAAAACGGTTCCTTACGAATGACGCTGGTTACGGGCGGTTCTCGAGCGCCAGATTTTTGATAATGGTTTACTCCACAAACTCTCGAAACGGCGTCGAAAGTACTTGGGTAGCTACAGATGGAGATGAAAAATTCCAGGGGTCAAAGGTCACTTAGACACAGGTAATAGTAGGCCACAAGTAACGGGCTTTAATCGTTGCTTGGGCTCGTACAGAATTTATCACTAGCTGAAATATAAGGGGGAAATAAACTAGGGAATTATTAACCAGTAATACGGCAGGTTAACATTGACACATATATTGAAGTTAACTATTTACAATAAAAAGAAAAGATTTAATATTTCAACGCCCACCCCAGTTGTGGTGAAAGTCAATATAACCCTGAATATATATATAAAAAAAAAACGGACGGTATTAATTCGCGACTAGTCTCAATCAGACGTCAAAAATTAAATCAAAATAAAATATATGTTTCGGTCGCAGAAAAAAAAATATTAACTAGGCTTTTTACTCGTTAGATAACTGTTTAACCGCGGTATCGGGAATTTAAACTCAAATGTAGTTATTTTGCACTTTACGTGAGGAAAAATTAAATAAACGGTCGAAGAGAGTGCGAGGAGACAGGGACGCGAAATAATTACTTATAGTAAATACACGGAAAGAAAATAAAAATAAATTTATACCCGGGGTTGCCTATTATCCCAGAATGAGCTGATCGTCATCACGAGCCCGCTCCAGACAGGGTAATGAAGCTATTTTTAAATTCTGCAAGTTGCAGTTTGCACGAAAAAAAAATGAAGAACATAAAGGGGAAAAATAAATCTAACGCGGATAGCCCCTAGTCCAAGAATGAACTGATCGTCATCACGAGCCCATTCAGACAAGGACAGGACACTAGCAGCTAGAGGCATTTGAAATATTTGCAGGTAGATGGCGCAACATGTTGCGCCATCTACCTACCATTATCTTAAGCCCTGGTCCAGAACGGTGTCCGCCATTTTGAAAAAGCTTAGAAATTTAACACGGTAATTTACATAAGGGAATGTGTTACTACCGGGGTAGGTAACGTGACGTGACGTGACGTGACGTGACGTGACGTGACGTGACGTGACGTGACGTGACGTGACGTGACGTGACGTGACGTGACGTGACGTGACGTGACGTGACGTGACGTGACGTGACGTGACGTGACGTGACGTGACGTGACGTGACGTGACGTGACGTGACGTGACGTGACGTGACGTGACGTGACGTGACGTGACGTGACGTGACGTGACGTGACGTGACGTGACGTGACGTGACGTGACGTGACGTGACGTGACGTGACGTGACGTGACGTGACGTGACGTGACGTGACGTGACGTGACGTGACGTGACGTGACGTGACGTGACGTGACGTGACGTGACGTGACGTGACGTGACGTGACGTGACGTGACGTGACGTGACGTGACGTGACGTGACGTGACGTGACGTGACGTGACGTGACGTGACGTGACGTGACGTGACGTGACACCATCCTCATTTGAATCTATACAAAAAAAAAAAATCAGGTCCGGGCACGGTCATAGTATGGTACGGTATAGTGGACATAGACCTTGTTCTGTAATATAGTAAAACCAGAGGTTTTAGACTTTTGATTGTCAGTCGGTATTAGGAAATTATTCATTTTCTTTTGATAGGTTAAATCGGGATTTAAATTTGACTTTATTCATAAATACTTTTGTTTAGTAGGTACCGCGTTGTAATTAAGTTGAGAATATTTATAAACGGAGTTTTCGAGGAGACGTTTTCCCTCTTTTAATAATTTGTTTATTTCTTTTACCGTATATTTGAATAATCTTAAATAGCATCCTGTCCTGGTCTGAACGGGCTCGTGATGACGATCAGTTCACCCTTGGAGTAGGTGCTATCCGCGTTATATTTTTCTTTGAGTTAATCCGTAAACCGCAATTTTCCGCAATTTTTAAATAATTTTAAATAGTATCCTGTCCTGTTTGAACGGGCTCGTGATGACGATCAGTTCACTCTTGGAGTAGGTACTATCCGCGTTAGTAAATTTTCTTCCCTCCGATAATAATTTGTTTTTCTATTTTTCCGTCAATTTAAATAATTTCAAATAGTATCCTGTCCTGTTTGAACGGGCTCGTGATGACGATCAGTTCACTCTTGGAGTAGGTACTATCCGCGTTAGTAAATTATCTTCCTTCCGATAATAATTTGTTTTTCTATTTTTCCTTCAATTTAAATAATTTCAAATAGTATCCTGTCCTGTTTGAACGGGCTCGTGATGACGATCAGTTCACTCTTGGAGTAGGTACTATCCGCGTTAGTAAATTTTCTTCCCTCCGAATAATAATTTACTTTTCTTTTTTTTTTTCAACAATTTAAATAATTTTAAATAGTGTCCTGTCCTTGTCTGAACGGGCTCGTGATGACGATCAGTTCATTCTTGGACTAGGGGCTATCCGCGTTAGATTTATTTTTCCCCTTTATGTTCTTCATTTTTTTTTCGTGCAAACTGCAACTTGCAGAATTTAAAAATAGCTTCATTACCCTGTCTGGAGCGGGCTCGTGATGACGATCAGCTCATTCTGGGATAATAGGCTACCCCGGGTATAAATTTATTTTTATTTTCTTTCCGTGTATTTACTATAAGTAATTATTTCGCGTCCCTGTCTCCTAGCACTCTCTTCGACCGTTTATTTAATTTTTCCTCACGTAAAGTGCAAAATAACTACATTTGAGTTTAAATTCCCGATACCGCGGTTAAACAGTTATCTAACGAGTAAAAAGCCTAGTTAATATTTTTTTTTCTGCGACCGAAACATATATTTTATTTTGATTTAATTTTTGACGTCTGATTGAGACTAGTCGCGAATTAATACCGTCCGTTTTTTATATATATATATATATATATATATATATATATATATATATATATATATATATATATATATATATATTCACGGTTATATTGACTTTCACCACAACTGGGGTGGGCGTTGAAATATTAAATCTTTTCTTTTTATTGTAAATAGTTAACTTTAATATGTGTCAATGTTAACCTGCCGTATTACTGGTTAATAATTCCCTAGTTTATTTCCCCCTTATATTTCAGCTAGTGATAAATTCTGTACGAGCCCAAGCAACGATTAAAGCCCGTTACTTGTGGCCTACTATTACCTGTGTCTAAGTGACCTTTGACCCCTGGAATTTTTTATCTCCATCTGTAGCTACCCGAGTACTTTCGACGCCGTTTCGAGAGTTTGTGGAGTAAACCATTATCAAAAATCTGGCGCTCGAGAACCGCCCGTAACCAGCGTCATTCGTAAGGAACCGTTTTCTCTGTGGCGAGAAAACCCCTTACAAATTTGGCGCCCGAGCAGGGACCTGGTTACCTAGTTACTTCCCGATAGGTAATCCCTTGCCATTTCTGCCCTGCCACCGTCTTCGATTCTTTTCTGTCTTGCTTTATTTTTTTTAAACCCGTCTCTTTCAAATCCCTGTACGCTTATTACGTAATTTAGTCCGCTCCACTGTAAATCAAAATTGTTTTTTTTGCCGTCTTTATAGCCAGTAATAAACCAGATAACATTGACTAGCCGTAAGAGTAGAGTAAATTAGAACTTGATAAGCCGTTCACTATTAAGTACTACCGTTTCAACGCCGCCTAGATACCTTTTTTTTTGTAAATATTTTTCTTGCTTAAACCCCCTTCCGTAATAACAAAAACCCGTCCGCGTTCGTTTCTTCTTTGAGTTTATGTCCGAAACAACTGCCGACGACATCAGGAAAACAGACACAAAACACGACTTATCAACGGAATTAATAGTACCGACCGCCGTAACACACGAAACAGACACATCAGAACCAACAGAGGTTCAACCTACGACCACTACCCAAGTATCCTGGGTATATCTATTAAAGAATCCAGAGCTTACCAGAGAATTGGAAAATAATAAACTCGCTGTCAGTGGCACTGTACAGGAAAAGCGGAAACGTTTGGTTTCGTTTCTGCGACGCATAGATACAAATTTGGCAAGTGAACCGCTTGATGAAATAGCACAAACGACAATGACACCCCCACCCGCCGTTACCCTTGAGCCAATAAAAGTCCACGGTTGGAAAGTCTCTTTTGGAAACCGAGATGATCCAGTAGCTTTCCTAAAAAGACTAGACGAAATATGTGCTGCAAAAGGAATTGATAAAGACCGACTGCTCCCATGTTTACCTGAACTACTATCCGGAGACCCAGCGTTATGGTTCAGAAGTAATCGTACCTCCTGGAATACATGGGAAGATTTTGAGACTAGTTTCCGAACTTTCTTTTTCCCAATTAATTATCAAATCGACTTAGAGGTCGAAATAAGCCGAAGGTTGCAGCGTCGAAATGAAAGCGTAACCAGTTACGTCATTAACTTGCAAACCTTGATGAGGAGACATGGCAAGCTAGATAAGGAACAACAATTAACCTGGCTATACCGAAATCTGCTCCCCGAATATCGTCAGCAAATCCGAAAGACGGATTACTCCGATGTCATTACTTTTAGTCAAGTGGTCCGAGAATTCGAGCTTCTAAGGAAGGAATTACAGGGCATACCGTCAGCTAGCTCCGCTCCGAGAAATACCGCTCCCCGTTATCCTTTACAATCCGAGCCTATCCGAAACTCCGTTCACGAGTCTACCCGATTTTAACCATCCGAGTCACCCCGCTATTTCCCGTCCGATCTGCCACGTTTCTACCAAGCTAAGCCACCCGCAACCGACAATAGACCCGTTTCCTCACCTGTCCCCACCGTCCGTAATCAGCCGCAAAGATTTGAACCACAACCATCCACCTCACGTGGAGAAGTGTTGTGCTGGAGATGTGGACAGAAAGGACATTTGAGAACCCATTGCCAGAATCCAGCAAGGATATTCTGTTCCCGGTGCCAAAAGGAAGGAGTATTGTCAAAAGACTGTCCGTGTAGCCAGTCGGGAAATGGGACAGGAGCTGTAAGGAAGGGAGGCCCCAACAGCTTCAGCCGACACTAGCAAAGAATTCTACTCCATGTAATAATCCGATCTGGGTCGCAACCCCAACGACAAGTAGAAAGTCAGTCGATTTTCAGTCAGGATTGCCCCAGGAAATTACAGACGAAACCGAAGGCACCTAATTTACTGAAACCTACCATGAACCTAGAAAGGAAGTCCAGATCCGTGGAATAGACTGTCCGATACAGACTATCACGCCCCTTACTGATCGGTCACTGACTCCAGACCAATCCGATATCCTGGATGAATTCCTGCAAGCCGAGCTACCTGCATTTTACGACATACGTGGACCGACCGATCTCGTAGAACATGAGATCCGACTAGTTAAACCTGAACCTATCAAGCAAAGATACCGACCTCAGAATCCAAAGATGCAGGAGGTTATCAATGAAGAGGTAGATACAATGTTACAAGAAGGAGTAATAGAACCCTCCAAAAGTCCGTGGAGCTCACCCGTTGTCATCGTAAGGAAAAAGGATGGCAAACACCGATTCTGTATTGACTTCCGCAAGGTTAATGAAGTCACAATGAAGGATGCCTATCCTCTGCCGTATATGAATGCCATTTTAGACAAGCTTCGTACAGCAAAGTATATTTCAAGTCTTGATTTGAAAAGTGGCTATTGGCAGGTACCACTATCGTCTCGAAGTAAACCAATAACCGCATTCACTGTGCCAGGAAGGGGACTCTTCCAATTTCGAGTTATGCCTTTCGGCCTTCACTCAGCTCCAGCTACCTTTCAAAGACTAATAGACCGAATTATTGGGCCTGAGATGGACCCGCATGCATTCGCCTACCTGGATGACATCATCATTCTAGGTGAAACTTTTGAAGATCATCTAGCTAATTTAAGAGAAGTCTTCCGACGCCTAAGAGAGGCAAAACTTCAAATAAATTTTGAAAAATGTCATTTTTGCTTACCGAGCATGAAATATCTAGGACACATAGTCACTGGAGATGGAATAGGCACCGACCCCGAAAAGATAGCATCAATTGTGCACTTCGAGGCACCGAAAACGATCCGTGAATTGAGAAGATTTTTGGGAGTTGCATCCTGGTACCGCAGGTTCGTCCCGTCCTTCTCACAGGTGGTAGCTCCACTCACAAAGTTACTGCGAAAGGCGTACAAGTGGCGCTGGGAAAAAGAACAAGAAACCGCCTTCCGAAAATTAAAGACTATTTTGACTGAGGCACCGATACTCAGTTGTCCCGATTTTACCGTACCGTTCACGTTACAAACTGATGCTTCTGATCATGGTTTAGGAGTAGCGCTGACACAGAAAAAGGATGGCATCGACTATGTCATCGCATATGCCAGTAGAACTCTGAGTCCGGCCGAGAGGAACTACTCAGTTACAGAAAAGGAATGCCTCGCTATAGTCTGGGGTATTGAAAAGATGCGAGCTTACCTAGAAGGATACCACTTCACCGTACTCACCGACCACCAATCACTGAAATGGTTGCATTCAATTGTGAGTCCGTCCGGCCGTCTTGCAAGATGGAGCATTTTCTTGCAACAGTACGATTTTGAGATCAAATGCCGAAAAGGAACGCTAAACCGAATAGCTGATGCATTATCCAGAAATCCGTTGCCAGAAATTCAAACTATGTCAGACACACCAGATGTGTGCGCAGTGGATGAAGATACCAAATGCAAATGGTATTCATCTAAGAAAGCCGAGGTTGAAAGGAACCCTGCCGATTATCCAGATTTTTGCATCAAAGAAAACCACCTATATCGTCATTTTTGGGACATAAATGATTACAAAGAACCAGAATTATCCGATCCGTGGAAGTTATGCATACCAAAACCGCAAAGAGACCGCGTTCTGAAAGAAAACCATGATGCGCCGACCGCAGGCCATGCCGGAATCGCCAAAACTATTACCCGCATAGCTAGAGAATATTATTGGCCTGGAATGTTCCGAGACATTACCAAATATGTCCGAAGTTGTTTACAATGTCAGAGTCACAACAACAGACGCCGGGGAAGATGAACCCATCACCGAATAGTCAACCATGGGAAGTTGTTAGCACAGATCTTGTTGGACCGCTACCCCGGAGTAAAAGGGGTAATGCGTATATCGTCATGTTTATGGACAGATTTACCAAATGGGTGCAATGTAAGGCTATTCGAACTGCCACCGCAAAGAGCGTGAGCACCGTTTTCTATGACGACATCGTCACAACTTTTGGATGTCCAAAGGAAGTCATAACCGATAATGGCACACAATATACAAGCAAACTCTTTGAATCCGTTCTAAAAGAGTTAGGAATCCGTCATCGATGTACACCGGCTTACACACCGCAAGCTAACCCCGTAGAGCGAGCAAACCGAACCATAAAGACAATGATAGCACAGTTTTGCGAGGACAATCATCAAGATTGGGATCTCCATTTGTCCGATCTAAAATTTGCAATTAACACATCCCGCCACGAATCAATTGGGTTTTCTCCAGCATTCTTAAATTTTGGGAGGGAGTTAGTCATCCCCAAATCCCTACGACAAGAAGTTGAGACCAGTAACCAATCCGCCGAAACCGAACGCTTGATGTGGAAAGTCCCGAAAATTTTGTCAAGAGACTAGGAAAACTCAAAGAGTGTTTTGACCTAGCCCGTCTCAACTTGTCCCGAGCTTTTACCTCGCAGGCTCATTACTACAATCTGCGTCGACGAGACTGGAGGTGCACTATTGGTGATCTAGTGATGAAGCGCGAACCTACGTTGTCATCAGCCGTAGATCATGTGGCTGCGAAATTAGCTCCGAAATACTCCGGTCCGTACACCGTTGTCAAGGTCGTATCCCCCGTAGTATACAACCTCAAAGATGCTTCAGGAAAGAGACTTAATCAGGTTCACATAAAAGACCTGAAACCGGCCGTCGTGTCAGCTTAGACACCAACCTCACCCGCCGTCGCCGCCCCTGTACCGTCTGGAAGGTACCGATCGGCCTCCAATGTTTCCGACAATGGTAGTTCCGAGTCCGACGATATGGTATGGTATGGAAATGGTATGGTTTTGGACTCCGGAACAGAAGAGAGAAAATTATATTTTGAGTTTGTAAATTTTATTAATAGTTTTGTAATAAATAGGTAGGCGGATAAAGGAAAAATAAAGGCAAACGATGTTCACCTTTATTTTTCTTTCCGAAGTGAGGGGGGATGTAATGAAGTCAATTTTTCTCAATCAATTTATTTTCATTTTTCATTATTAATAAATATTAATCGCGGTTGAACTGCTAATTTTCAGATGCGCGAACGCCACTCAAATTCTCGATGCGCGATAGATTTGAACGTAAGTGGGATTTTCGACTGGGAGAGGGACATTTGTTTGAACGATAGCGGAGATGCTATTAAAATTATGAGTTCGATATAAATTTTGATTGCCAGCAGTTCAGTCTGATAAGCCGCAGTAGAAATCTAAACACCGCCGATATTTTTTTCCGTTTTCAATATTTACGAATCCGTTAGGTAAAAAAACCCGGTTCCGCTTTTTACATTTGAAAGTTGAGACCGTATTTCATTTAAAATAGCAAATTAGTTTGTAGGAATAGGAATATTTTTATAGATAGTGTTTAATTAAAAGAATTAATTTGATTTGAATAGTAAATAATAGGATTTGTTTCTTGGCAAATATTACCGTGTCTTTATTTTTATTTTATAGATTGGGTTTAGTTAAAATAATTAATTTGATTTAAAAAATAATTAATAGGATTTGTTTCTTGGCAAATAATACCGCGTCTTTATTTTTATTTTATAAATAGGGTTTGGTTCAAATAATTAATTTGATTTAATAAATAATAGAATTTGTTTCTTAGTAAATGATACCGTTTCTTTTGTTTTTATAAATAGGGACTAGTTAAAAACATTTGAATTTATTTCTTGACAAATATTTCGTTTCTCTAAAAAGGGATATAATTTGAATTAAATATTAATTGATGGGATTTAATTCTGTAATATAGTAAAACCAGAGGTTTTAGACTTTTGATTGTCAGTCGGTATTAGGAAATTATTCATTTTCTTTTGATAGGTTAAATCGGGATTTAAATTTGACTTTATTCATAAATACTTTTGTTTAGTAGGTACCGCGTTGTAATTAAGTTGAGAATATTTATAAACGGAGTTTTCGAGGAGACGTTTTCCCTCTTTTAATAATTTGTTTACTTCTTTTACCGTATATTTGAATAATCTTAAATAGCATCCTGTCCTGGTCTGAACGGGCTCGTGATGACGATCAGTTCACCCTTGGAGTAGGTGCTATCCGCGTTATATTTTTTTTTGAGTTAATCTGTAAACCGCAATTTTTAAATAATTTTAAATAGTATCCTGTCCTGTTTGAACGGGCTCGTGATGACGATCAGTTCACTCTTGGAGTAGGTACTATCCGCGTTAGTAAATTTTCTTCCCTCCGATAATAATTTGTTTTTCTATTTTTCCGTCAATTTAAATAATTTCAAATAGTATCCTGTCCTGTTTGAACGGGCTCGTGATGACGATCAGTTCACTCTTGGAGTAGGTACTATCCGCGTTAGTAAATTATCTTTCTTTCGATAATAATTTGTTTTTCTATTTTTCCGTCAATTTAAATAATTTCAAATAGTATCCTGTCCTGTTTGAACGGGCTCGTGATGACGATCAGTTCACTCTTGGAGTAGGTACTATCCGCGTTAGTAAATTATCTTCCTTTCGATAATAATTTGTTTTTCTATTTTTCCGTCAATTTAAATAATTTCAAATAGTATCCTGTCCTGTTTGAACGGGCTCGTGATGACGATCAGTTCACTCTTGGAGTAGGTACTATCCGCGTTAGTAAATTTTCTTCCCTCCGAATAATAATTTACTTTTCTTTTTTTTTAACAATTTAAATAATTTTAAATAGTGTCCTGTCCTTGTCTGAACGGGCTCGTGATGACGATCAGTTCATTCTTGGACTAGGGGCTATCCGCGTTAGATTTATTTTTCCCCTTTATGTTCTTCATTTTTTTTTTCGTGCAAACTGCAACTTGCAGAATTTAAAAATAGCTTCATTACCCTGTCTGGAGCGGGCTCGTGATGACGATCAGCTCATTCTGGGATAATAGGCTACCCCGGGTATAAATTTATTTTTATTTTCTTTCCGTGTATTTACTATAAGTAATTATTTCGCGTCCCTGTCTCCTCGCATTCTCTTCGACCGTTTATTTAATTTTTCCTCACGTAAAGTGCAAAATAACTACATTTGAGTTTAAATTCCCGATACCGCGGTTAAACAGTTATCTAACGAGTAAAAAGCCTAGTTAATATTTTTTTTTCTGCGACCGAAACATATATTTTATTTTGATTTAATTTTTGACGTCTGATTGAGACTAGTCGCGAATTAATACCGTCCGTTTTTTTTTTATATATATATTCAGGGTTATATTGACTTTCACCACAACTGGGGTGGGCGTTGAAATATTAAATCTTTTCTTTTTATTGTAAATAGTTAACTTCAATATATGTGTCAATGTTAACCTGCCGTATTACTGGTTAATAATTCCCTAGTTTATTTCCCTCTTATATTTCAGCTAGTGATAAATTCTGTACGAGCCCAAGCAACGATTAAAGCCCGTTACTTGTGGCCTACTATTACCTGTGTCTAAGTGACCTTTGACCCCTGGAATTTTTCATCTCCATCTGTAGCTACCCGAGTACTTTCGACGCCGTTTCGAGAGTTTGTGGAGTAAACCATTATCAAAAATCTGGCGCTCGAGAACCGCCCGTAACCAGCGTCATTCGTAAGGAACCGTTTTCTCTGTGGCGAGAAAACCCCTTACAAATTGTACAAACCAAGATGGTAAAATTTAATAGTAAGTTAACCAACTGGCGAATACGCTGTTCGTTAGCTCAAGGGGGGACACCTATATGCTAAGCAACCCGTTCTACAAGGTTTGAAATAAAGTATATGTGAAATCAACATAGTAAGGTAATCAACTGGCAAATTGGCGCTGTTTGTTACTTCCGTTGGTCATCACCTCTATACCCATCGTAATATTTACCTAAGAGGGTGCAACCTGTATATATCTACAATAGAATCAAATCAACATCAACTCAATAGTTAATCAACTGGCGAATTGGCGCTGTTCGTTAACTCTGTTGGTCAGCAACCTAAGTCAGAATATAACAACAACAACACTATAGTTAATCAACTGGCGAATTGACGCTGTTTGTTAACTCTGTTGGTCATCAACCTAAATAAAATATATATTGATAGCAAATGAATATGGTCTGCGTTTGAACGGGACTCAAGTGAGATCTCAGTAAATAGTAACAATTGTAATATACTTTGCTAATTATTGCATCACATTTAAAGTATGAAAAATAAATAGAGTTTAAATATGAATTTGTATGTTTTATTAATCAATTTGCACCAAACTTTGCATCGAATTCTGGTTTACCTTAATTAATATTATCACAACGTGGGTATACAAATTATCAATCAATTATCTAGACGATCACTTTTACTACTAGAGGGAAAAAGGCCAATTACAGTAAGTATAGAATTTAAAGTAAAACTTGTGAGGTAATTAATAACATTTCAAAGAAAGTAAAGTAAAATACAAGAAGAACAAATCAAAAAAGAAGAGGGGGCCTGGGGGGAGGCCGTCACAGGATGGTGTTAGTAATTGCCCAAATAACGGAAGATTATTATGAATTTTACTGACAACGATGTCTATACTTCGGATGTCAAAGCAAAAGTACCATGAAAGATACGGCTGAAATAACAAATCTTAGATTATTCTAACCCCTTACAAAACAACCTATCGTATATTGTAAATAACCGGAAACAACAAAATTATCAAAAAGATCCAAATGCACTGATTGGATTACTATTTATAAAAAAGTGCAACTTAATACAAACTATGAGTACGGCCCTGAGGGTTTGCTTATCTAGTAGACTGTTTCAATCGGTGCTGGTTGTTACTTACTTTCACAGAAAATGAAATGCCACCTTTTATATAAACATTTTATTTCATAACGATGAACACTTTTCACACTTTTCACACTTTTCACACTTTTACCTTATTTACAAGGTTTAAAAAATATATACCTACAGGCTTAACATTTCCCTGAGGGTTTAATACTGTTTTTTATGCTAATTCTACAAATATTTTAGTATCTCTGTTCAGAATAACTAATTATAAAAATCTGATGTGTCCAACACATGACTTTCCTATCTAGTTATTACAGACTTTTTCCGGTTATTTTGTACAACATATTGTAGCACCTCTATAAATGATTAGAGAATAAATTAAATATATATAGTGATGCCGCGAGACGAGAGATTCTCATCTCTCGTCTCGTCTTGTCTCGTCTTGAACGAGACGAGAGAGACATTTTCTCTCGAAAACAGATTCGAGACGAGACGAGAGAGTGTCATCTATCGACGAGAATGTCTCGTTTCTCTCGAGCTCTCTCGGGCTCTCTCGAACAATTTTCTCTTTGCTTATTTGAAATTTTCAATTGCTTATCGTAACTTAAAATTTTAACATATTAGATTTCGAGGTAGTCAAAAAGTTAACTATAACACACCTATATTAAATGGTAACAAATGTTACTTCTGTTATTAGGATTTTATAAATAGTGATTTATAAGAAAAAATATTTCTCATTTCATTAATTAAAATTTATACAATCATTTTTTATATTTAATCCATTCTGCTTTTCTGAGGTTACTTTTGAAGCGTTTTTTGAAAAACTGTCACGAATGTATTATATACAGTGAGGACGAAAATTGTACCCACCTGTATTTTAACTTTTAAATGAAAAATGATAATAACAAAACAAAAACGAGGTAAAACTCCAGAGATATTATATTTTTGTTATAACGAGATGCACTTTACTTGAGACAAGTAAGATAGAGAGAGTTACTAGCTTTAAATTTTCTAAGGGAAAGTAGAGTCATGTGATACCTCATTTGAAAGATATTTTCTTTACGTTCATAAAAACAGATTTAGGTTTTTATGTTTTTACAGAAATTACATTAAATAAATTCATAAACTAGGTTAAATTCTTTTTTTTTATTTACCACTTTAACCCCAAAGGATTATTACCGGAAGTATAATACCTTATAAATGCTATTTTTTACAATAGTATACAATGGATAATTAACATTTTGGTTAGTATAGAGTAAATGTCAGTAACTTTTATAAATTTAAGTAATGTTTTACTGTTAGAGGGATTTAACAATGCACAGATGGCAGTTTTTTGTAGCTGGTACTTTGTTCTTATACAGACATGTTCTGGTCCTTTACTAATAAGTTACATCCATGATAACTCTCGTATTAACAATTATTGTTTATTACCAAGGAAACGTTTTTGTATTTACTAAAATAAATAAATTAAGAATATCAAAGGTGATTTAAAAACCACTTGACGTATTAAATTTTTCATAACCTCTTGACAAAACAAAGGTTATTAAAAAATTCTCTTCTAAACATTATCTAACATTTCTAGGATTATTGCGGCCGCACGAGGATTTTCAAGAATCTA
>OV651819.1:83045628-83057831 GCA_927349885.1 Psylliodes chrysocephalus
CCATAGCTGGAGCGCCATCGGTTGTCAAGCCTACCATTTTCGATATTGGAATTTTCTCGGAGGAAATAATATTTTTTAAATGAGAAAACAACTCCTGTCCGGTAGTGTGTCCTTTCAGTGGAATAAACTTCAAAAGATCTTCTTTAATCGTAAAATCACTAAAAACCATCCTGACGAACACAGCCATCTGGGCAGTGTCAACGACCTCTGTTGATTCATCCAGTTGAAGTGAAAAATAAACACAGTTAGTTAGTTCTTAACTGTAAAAAAATATCATTGCTCATTACTTCTACACGTCTCATCACTGTATTAGCAGAAAGTTGCAAAGATTTTATAGCTGAAACTATCTCGTCTTTATTTCTAAAGTTGGCAAATAACGAATCAGCAGCTTCTAAAAACGCCTATTTTATCATTTACCCGTCTTCATAAGGTTTCTTTTTTTTTGTGCAATTATCTGGGACACACGGTACGTTGCTTCAGTTGCAGCCTTATTTTTGTCGACTGTTCTTAAAAATATTGATTGTTGTCCAATTAACTGCTTTTTTAACTGTTTTAGTTTCTCCTTTCTGGCGGCAGAATGTAGTGGGAATGATTTTTCAAAATTAGAATGTACAGTTTTATGATGTCTCTCAATATTTCCTTTTTTAGCAACGGAGACCGAAGTATTACATAACAAACACACATTTTTATCTTTAAATTCTGAAAAAAAGTATTGTTCTTCCCATTCCGAATGAAAGTGGTATGTCTTTACCTTCTTACAACTGCTTGCCATAATATTATTTTTTGTTGTTCTCTACTTACCGAACCGCTGGACGTTGGTTACGCGTTCAGTTTTAAACTAAGCGCAATGTCGCCGCGCTGTACGTATTTATCCCGTTCAAAGCAATTCTGATCGTTCTCGAACATCAAGGCGCTGGTCCGGCTGGTCGGTTCTAGCCGATTATAGTTTGATGTCGTCAGCGGCAGATCGCTCATTGCAACGTTGCCGCTGTTTATGTTTAATATTATGACAATTAGATTTTTTGTGTAATTTTTGGAAGCTTCTCTGATTTTTGCAGTTTATATCTTTTAAATTAAGATCGTTGTGAGAGCTACCAGAATTGCCTCCGCGAGCCACCGGTAGCTCGTGAACGACAGGTTGGCGACCACTGCAGTAGATCATAAGAAATTATTAAAAAAACTACTATGTTATGGTATAAGAGGCGTCGCATATAATTTTGTTAGAAGCTACTTGAGCAATAGAACCACGGGGGGTCGGATTCCATGTAAATAGTTGGTAACAAGTTTGCTTGACCTCAACAGTAGCGCGCTAAGCGCTTACGGATGAACTACACCTGTCAGTTTCAGTCGATAAAGTAGGACACTACTAAGTCGGGCGATTTAAAAATTGGCGGGCTTTTTAAATTAGATATTTTAAACAATTTGAAGTAAAATTTTCCTATTTGACCTACTTTTACTTACAACTACTGAACAAACAATAAGTTTAGTAAATTTTTGTTGTAGGTAAATGTTGAAAAATGGAAAATGTCACTTGTTTTAACTAAAAAATAAAATTAGTTGAAAAATAAAACACATTTTTAACAAGTTCAATTTATTTAGAATTACCATGTAATTACATGTCTCATTATCTTTTAACTGCATATTCCAAACATAACAAGCACTATAACACACACTAAATTACTAAAAAATAAAAATATGATATGATAACCAGCATTGCACATGACAATGTTTTTGTTATTAAAAAAACCAGATATAGTTTTTATAAAAAGTCAAAGTAGTTAATTTATAAACACAATTGTTTTAAATACTGACTTATTAATCCAAAGACAAATCATTCTAATTTTCTTATAGTTATTGTCCCTTTAAAGCCTTTACCCATTTATTTCAATCTAGAGTAGTTGTAATGCCTATTTCGGGTACAATAAGCCTCCAGCTTCAATCCAATTGGGCTTTGAAACACACCCTAATTATTCAGATGGACATTTATTCACATTCCAAAAATCTCCATACCTAGGAATATCTAAAACAAAAAAAAAAATAAAGTTGCAATGTGTATCTTAAAATAAATATAGTTTAAAAAAACTAAAAAACACACTTTTAGAGAATATCAAACTAAAAAGTTAAAAATAATTTTTAAAATAAGCTTAAAACAGCGTCAGACGCTCGATGTACGAGAATTATGGACAAAGTTCCCCACGCTTTTTTCACAATAATACTAGTATTTTCCATATAAGTAAGGTTAAACAATTATTGTAATATAAATGTTCCGAAAAGTAAATAATATTACTTACATGTTTATTTATAATATTTCGTTTGATTTGAATACTGCTCTCATCTATTGAAGTAAATGCTTTAATTTTCTTGGTATTTGCCTTCTACAAAGAATTGGTTCATAACTGATTATATACCTTTTTACATAAGAGCAAAAACATATTCCTCAAGTTTAGCAAAAAATAATTTCTAAACAATTTGATTAACGGTTTGTAACCACTGTTCATGTTAAGTGCTTGAGATTCGTAGGAGACCTAAAAAATAAAAATCTGATGTGTCCAACACATGACTTTCCTATCTAGTTATTACAGGCTTCTTCCGGTTATTTTGTACAACCTATTGCAGCATCTCTATAAATGTTTAGAGGATAAACTAAATATATACATTGTCCACATACATCTACCGCGAAACATTTTTCTATAGATATTCATTGAAAATGAAAATACTGAAAAATTTAAATTTAGCACTTTTCCTACAATTTTTCCATTACGGTCCATTTTAAAAAAATCATGTATGAACAAATATTATAGAGATCGATATCGCAAACAACTTTTATTTCAACAATTTTCATAAAAATCAGAATTTTGCACATTTTATCATATTTTTCGAATACGGACCATTTCAGGAAATTTTTACATAAAGCAAAAATTATAGATAATAATATTAGAAGTAACTTTTATTTGAACAATTTTTTTCTCCAAACATAAATAACAGATATATTCCCTAAAATATAAAAACGGCCTCCCATAAAGTACCCCCCCCAGATGTTCCGACTTTGTCCAAAATCTAATCATTTCACGTCAGGCCGAAATAAAACTTAAGTTTAAAATTTAATGTTTTTTTCTTTATCCGTTTTTGAGTTTTCTTCAAATTTCGAAATTTACACATTTTCTCAAATATCTCGAATACGGTCCATTTTAGAGAAATTATCTATAGGATAAAAATTATAGACAATTATATTACAAACAACTTTTATTTGAACAATTTTTATAAAAAATTATTTTTTTTTACATTTTGTCAAATTTCGCGAATACGGACCATTTTAGGAAAATTTTGTATATAACAAAAATTATAGATAATTAATTATATTAGAAGTAACTTTTATTTGAAGAATTTTCTTCTCCAAACGTAAATAACAGATATATTCCATAAAATATAAAAATGACCACCTATAAAGTACCCCCCCAGATGTTCCGACTCTGCCCAAAATCTAATCAGCTCATTAGACGCTGGAACAAAGCTTAAGTTTGAAATTTGGTGTTTTTCCGTGTATCGGTTCATGAGTTATGCGTTATACAGACACACACACACACACACACACACACACACACAGACACACACACAGACACACACACAGACACACACACACAGACATCATCGCGAAAATAGTCAAAACGGATTCAGGGGACCTCAAAACGTAAAAATCCGTCGAAAACTCGAGGTCGAAAAAAATCATGATTCCTATACTTTCCTTATATCTGTATACAGATAGGAAAGTAAAAAAGCTTTAGAATACAACAATAGGAACATAAATAAAGTAGTTACTGTTACTTACAAATGGAAAGATTTACCATAAAATCACCAAGTAAAGCAAGATTTTCAAGATATTCATTATTTGTTAATGGTTTTGTAAATAATATTTTTGGAGACTGACTTTGTGTAAATATTATTCGCTCCGTGCGAAGTCATGGAAAGGGAAGCAAAAGCGATACTAGCGCTAGCTGCGGATAATTCGTGCATTTTAGGGGGATATTTTGTAATTTTGGCATATCAAATACACGTATACATTTTACTTTTTTTCAAAAAAGTAGGTAAAAACAACACAATAAGCAACCGGAGTTGCTGTGTTGAAAATTGTACAAATACTAGCAAAAAAAAACAGTGAAACTTATATAACAAATTTCACTAACAAAGTGGGAATTAAATCAAAGAAATAAATGGATAGGTGTACAATAAGAAGAAAAATTACCTTTATTTTTGTGATAATAACAGTAATGCTGGAAATAGTAGACATCAGAAACTAGAAAGTTTTTAAATAAACAATAAATTATCATTTTACGATGTTCTTTAATATCCCTTTATTCTTAAATGTTCATTCAGCAAGGACTAGATTTCAAGATTTCTGCCGTTGATTATAATATTTGGCTGGTAAGCAATTTTGTGACTTACTGATCGGAAACCAGTTTTAATCATTCATTCTATGTTTTCTTTAGAACAAAAATGAAAATATAAGTAGCGATCCTTTTTATACATTTTAACTTCACGCTATTATAAATGGTTTCTTCAATGACAACTTATTAGACTTAGGCAACTTCTCATACATTTTCCAGTAAATACTGTTGCCTGCCTATATTTTATTATTGATTTTTAATGATTATACATAATTTTCTTCAATTTAAGCGTGAAAAATATATAATAATAATAAATTAATGTTTTAATTGTTTTATAAATCCATATACTTTTATTAAAACTAACATATATACTTTTTATTTACGAATTCTATTAAAAATTGTATTTGTCAGTATAGGCAGAAATACTCCTTTAATACCAAAACAAATTGGCGCTGCTGTCGCGCACGGAGCGAATAACATAACCACTAAAACATGACTGAAACTATTGCGCCAAGATGAAGGCAACACGTAAAAAGCGGTCAAAATGGCGGAGTTTCCTATCTTCTTCTAAAAGGCACTCAGAAAGTGCGCAGTGCGACCATTCTCCGTATAGTAAGAAAATATCGAAGTATGTGATTGAACGTGATTATGACGTGAAACGACATCCCTTGCTAGCTGGGAATTAAATATTTTTATTAAAAGGTTGGTAAGGAGTTAACTGTCAATGGAACTAAACTAACGTTACACAAATGATAATGCGTTCCCACTTAAACCCTATTAAGATAAAATTAACAAATTCTAAAGTGTGAAATAGTGAAGAAATTTTAGTGGAAGTCAGAAAATAATAAAATTATGAAATAATTCATTAAATACATTGTGAGTAGTATTTATGTTAGGTTTTAGGTCTGCAGTAAATATTAAACTATTCCTTAATAAATCTTATTAAATACTAAGACCCCTAAAATTAATGTTATCCTGTAACAACGTTCGGTATAATTAAGTATTTACAAACGTAGTCACAAACTCGACAAACTGCGCTAGTAAGTAGCGCTACGAGTATATTATTGACCAGTTCCTTATTCTTTTTTTTACGAAATATAATAAGCAATACTGTAATTCTAGAAGTTACGTCAACATGATTACCTTATGTCCCATCATACGCAAGAAAGTGAAAACAATGTACGACGATAGTAGAAGTTGTTTTATGTGTATGTATGCCGCGTTCACTGGCTTGTTCAGAACAATACAAGTGTGTCCGGGCATAATAATTTAGAAAAAAAAGTAGTTGTCAGAATACTAATAGCCGCAGAAGAAGACAACATTTGACTAAGAATTGAAAAAGTTGCTTTTCAACTATTCATTCATATAATTTTTCTCAACTCAACGCCTTCTCTGCGAAATAATTAAATACTTTATTTTGTTTTATGTAGTAAACAATCGGTTTTTAAGTTCTAGAAACTTATCGGTTATAGATCCGAAAATTGAGAAATTAAATTCTTAAAACAGATCCAAAATTACCCATACGAAATAATGTGATTATCTATGAGCTCCTAAAGTGAAAACAAATTAATGAAAAATTTAAAAAATAATGTCCACGGGTGATTCGAACCCACCTATTCGTGTTCTACGCGCGGTGCTAAACAACTGAGTTATCGGGACATAAGTTTTCAACATGCATATTGTTTATTTAAATACAAGATTTCGAATCTAACTCGGGGACAGAAAATGACCGATTTTTTAACAAACTGCTAATCAGCATGGCCTAGGGAAAACTAGTTTTTTTGAATTTATTACATAATTTGTTTTATCGTTTATATTTTTTGGAATTACTAAATAATATTTATCATCGTACTTTTGATGAAATAAATTCGACCAAAAAGTGTGGTGTGTTTTGTGTGTGTGTATGTGTGTGTGTGTGTGTGCGTTCGCGCGCGAGTACGTGTGTGTCCGTTCGCGCGCGCGTACGTGTGTGTGTGTGTGTGTGTGGTGTGTGGTGTGTGGTGTGTGGTGTGTGGTGTGTGGTGTGTGGTGTGTCACGTCACGTCACGTCACGTCACGTCACGTCACGTCACGTCACGTCACGTCACGTCACGTCACGTCACGTCACGTCACGTCACGTCACGTCACGTCACGTCACGTCACGTCACGTCACGTCACGTCACGTCACGTCACGTCACGTCAAAAGATTTACGTGTCTTTCTTTGAGGTACCACCCCGGTTTCGTTTAAGAGTAGGCTTGACATTTGCTGTAAAATATTATCAATAAACCACATGGCCTTCAGGTTATACACTTCGAAAGACAGGATAGATCTGTTTTTCGATGGGTGAAATTTTGAGTATTTTAATAGAAATTATAAAAATCAATATAAAGAAATATACAGGGTTAAATTAAGTTACTTCAATAGAAATTTTAATAATATTAAAATACATACAGGGTTGCATTAAGTCATATCAATAGAAATTATAAAAATCAATATTTTGGAAATATACAGGGTTGTGCTATCTTGGATAAATTGTACAAACCAAGATGGTAAAATTTAATAGTAAGTTAACCAACTGGCGAATACGCTGTTCGTTAGCTCAAGGGGGGATACCTATACGCTAAGCAACCCGTTCTACAAGGTTTGAAATAAAGTATATGTGAAATCAACATAGTAAGGTAATCAACTGGCGAATTGGCGCTGTTTGTTACTTCCGTTGGTCATCACCTCTATACCCATCGTAATATTTATCTTAGAGGGTGCAGCCTGTATATATCTACAGTAGAATCAAATCAACATCAACTCAATAGTTAATCAACTGGCGAATTGGCGCTGTTCGTTAACTCTGTTGGTCAGCAACCTAAGTCAGAATATAACAACAACAACAACACTATAGTTAATCAACTGGCGAATTGACGCTGTTTGTTAACTCTGTTGGTCATCAACCTAAATAAAATATATATTGATAGCAAATGAATATGGTCTGCGTTTGAACGGGACTCAAGTGAGATCTCAGTAAATAGTAACAATTGTAATATACTTTGCTAATTATTGCATCACATTTAAAGTATGAAAAATAAATAGAGTTTAAATATGAATTTGTATGTTTTATTTATCAATTTGCACCAAACTTTGCATCGAATTCTGGTTTACCTTAATTAATATTATCACAACGTGGGTATACAAATTATCAATCAATTAACTAGACGATCACTTTTACTACTAGAGGGAAAAAGGCCAATTACAGTAAGTATAGAATTTAAAGTAAAACTTGTGAGGTAATTAATAACATTTCAAAGAGAGTAAAGTAAAATACAAGAAGAACAAATCAAAAAAGAAGAGGGGGCCTGGGGGGAGGCCGTCACAGGATGGTGTTAGTAATTGCCCAAATAACGGAAGATTATTATGAATTTTACTGACAACGATGTCTATACTTCGGATGTCAAAGCAAAAGTACCATGAAAGATACGGCTGAAATAACAAATCTTAGATTATTCTAACCCCTTACAAAACAACCTATCGTATATTGTAAATAACCGGAAACAACAAAATTATCAAAAAGATCCAAATGCACTGATTGGATTACTATTTATAAAAAAGTGCAACTTAATACAAACTATGAGTACGGCCCTGAGGGTTTACTTATCTAGTAGACTGTCTCAATCGGTGCTGGTTGTTACTTACTTTCACAGAAAATGAAATGCCACCTTTTATATAAACATTTTATTTCATAACGATGAACACTTTTCACACTTTTACCTTATTTACAAGGTTTAAAAAATATATACCTACAGGCTTAACATTTCCCTGAGGGTTTAATACTGTTTTTTATGCTAATTCTACAAATATTTTAGTATCTCTGTTCAGAATAACTAATTATAAAAATCTGATGTGTCCAACACATGACTTTCCTATCTAGTTATTACAGACTTTTTCCGGTTATTTTGTACAACATATTGTAGCCCTTCTTTAAATGATTAGAGAATAAATTAAATATATATAGTGATGCCGCGAGACGAGAGATTCTCATCTCTCGTCTCGTCTTGTCTCGTCTTGAACGAGACGAGAGAGACATTTTCTCTCGAAAACAGATTCGAGACGAGACGAGAGAGTGTCATCTCTCGACGAGAATGTCTCGTTTCTCTCGAGCTCTCTCGGGCTCTCTCGAACAAATTTCTCATTGCTTATTTGAAATTTTCAATTGCTTATCGTAACTTAAAATTTTAACATATTAGATTTCGAGGTAGTCAAAAAGTTAACTATAACACACCTATATTAAATGGTAACAAATGTTACTTCTGTTATTAGGATTTTATAAATAGTGATTTATAAGAAAAAATATTTCTCATTTCATTAATTAAAATTTATACAATCATTTTTTATATTTAATCCATTCTGCTTTTCTGAGGTTACTTTTGAAGCGTTTTTTGAAAAACTGTCAAAGAAAAGGTAATACTCACGAATGTATTATATACAGTGAGGACGAAAATTGTACCCACCTGTATTTTAACTTTTAAATGAAAAATGATAATAACAAAACAAAAACGAGGTAAAACTCCAGAGATATTATATTTTTGTTATAACGAGATGCACTTTACTTGAGACAAGTAAGATAGAGAGTTACTAGCTTTAAATTTTCTAAGGGAAAGTAGAGTTATGTGATACCTCATTTGAAAGATATTTTCTTTACGTTCATAAAAACAGATTTAGGTTTTTATGTTTTTACAGAAATTACATTAAATAAATTCATAAACTAGGTTAAATTCTTTTTTTTTATTTACCGCTTTAACCCCAAAGGATTATTACCGGAAGTATAATACCTTATAAATGCTATTTTTTACAATAGTATACAATGGATAATTAACATTTTGGTTAGTATAGAGTAAATGTCAGTAACTTTTATAAATTTAAGTAATGTTTTACTGTTAGAGGGATTTAACAATGCACAGATGGCAGTTTTTTGTAGCTGGTACTTTGTTCTTATACAGACATGTTCTGGTCCTTTACTAATAAGTTACATCCATGATAACTCTCGTATTAACAATTATTGTTTATTACCAAGAAAACGCTTTTTGTATTTACTAAAATAAATAAATTAATTAAGAATATCAAAGGTGATTTAAAAAAGATACGTAAATCTTTTGACGTCACGTCACGTCACGTCACGTCACGTCACGTCACGTCACGTCACGTCACGTCACGTCACGTCACGTCACGTCACGTCACGTCACGTCACGTCACGTCACGTCACGTCACGTCACGTCACGTCACGTCACGTCACGTCACGTCACGTCACGTCACGTCACGTCACGTCACGTCACGTCACGTCACGTCACGTCACGTCACGTCACGTCACGTCACGTCACGTCACGTCACGTCACGTCACGTCACGTCACGTCACGTCACGTCACGTCACGTCACGTCACGTCACGTCACGTCACGTCACGTCACGTCACGTCACGTCACGTCACGTCACGTCACGTCACGTCACGTCACGTCACGTCACGTCACGTCACGTCACGTCACGTCACGTCACGTCACGTCACGTCACGTCACGTCACGTCACGTCACGTCACGTCACGTCACGTCACGTCACGTCACGTCACGTCACGTCACGTCACGTCACGTCACGTCACGTCACGTCACG
The DNA here is from genome assembly GCA_927349885.1 of Psylliodes chrysocephalus. Classification (NCBI taxonomy): domain Eukaryota; kingdom Metazoa; phylum Arthropoda; class Insecta; order Coleoptera; family Chrysomelidae; genus Psylliodes; species Psylliodes chrysocephalus. Next base: position 83,055,639 of record OV651819.1, read on the forward strand.
TCACGTCACGTCACGTCACGTCACGTCACGTCACGTCACGTCACGTCACGTCAAAAGATTTACGTATCTTTCTTTGAGGTACCACCCCGGTTTCGTTTAAGAGTAGGCTTGACATTTGCTGTAAAATATTATCAATAAACCACATGGCCTTCAGGTTATACACTTCGAAAGACGTGAAAGCATTTTGTAGTTTTTTTTTTCAAAATGCTAAAAGATAGAGACAAAACAAAAACGATGTTAAATTAGAGAATCATAATGATATTTTTATTATACTTTACTTGAGACGTAAAATAGAGGGCGTTACTATCTTTAAATTTTCTAATGGAAAGTAAAGTCCTGTTATACCTCATTTAAAAGATATTATATTTACGTTTAAGCACAGTTTTATTTTTGTTTTGTTTTTACAATAATTACATTCTTGAAAATCCTCGTGCGGCCGCAATAATCCTAGAAATGTTAGATGATGTTAGAAGAGAATTTTTTAATAACCTTTGTTTTGTCAAAAGGTTATGAAAAATTTAATACGTCAAGTGGTTTTTAAATCACCTTTGATATTCTTAATTAATTTATTTATTTTAGTAAATACAAAAAGCGTTTTCTTGGTAATAAACAATAATTGTTAATACGAGAGTTATCATGGATGTAACTTATTAGTAAAGGACCAGAACATGTCTGTATAAGAACAAAGTACCAGCTACAAAAAACTGCCATCTTTGCATTGTTAAATCCCTCTAACAGTAAAACATTACTTAAATTTATAAAAGTTACTGACATTTACTCTATACTAACCAAAATGTTAATTATCCATTGTATACTATTGTAAAAAATAGCATTTATAAGGTATTATACTTCCGGTAATCATCCTTTGGGGTTAAAGCGGTAAATAAAAAAAAAGAATTTAACCTAGTTTATGAATTTATTTAATGTAATTTCTGTAAAAACATAAAAACCTAAATCTGTTTTTATGAACGTAAAGAAAATATCTTTCAAATGAGGTATCACATAACTCTACTTTCCCTTAGAAAATTTAAAGCTAGTAACTCTCTATCTTACTTGTCTCAAGTAAAGTGCATCTCGTTATAACAAAAATATAATATCTCTGGAGTTTTACCTCGTTTTTGTTTTGTTATTATCATTTTTCATTTAAAAGTTAAAATACAGGTGGGTACAATTTTCGTCCTCACTGTATATAATACATTCGTGAGTATTACCTTATCTTTGACAGTTTTTCAAAAAACGCTTCAAAAGTAACCTCAGAAAAGCAGAATGGATTAAATATAAAAAATGATTGTATAAATTTTAATTAATGAAATGAGAAATATTTTTTCTTATAAATCACTATTTATAAAATCCTAATAACAGAAGTAACATTTGTTACCATTTAATATAGGTGTGTTATAGTTAACGTGACGTGACGTGACGTGACGTGACGTGACGTGACGTGACGTGACGTGACGTGACGTGACGTGACGTGACGTGACGTGACGTGACGTGACGTGACGTGACGTGACGTGACGTGACGTGACGTGACGTGACGTGACGTGACGTGACGTGACGTGACGGCCACACGAGGATTTTCAAGAATGTAATTATTGTAAAAACAAAACAAAAATAAAACTGTGCTTAAACGTAAATATAATATCTTTCAAATGAGGTATTACATGACTTTACTTTCCATTAGAAAATTTAAAGATAGTAACGCCCTCTATTTTACGTCTCAAGTAAAGTATAATAAAAATATCATTATGATTCTCTAATTTAACATCGTTTTTGTTTTGTCTCTATCTTTTAGCATTTTGAAAAAAAAAACTACAAAATGCTTTCATTTGACATCGCAGGATTGCATTAAAAAAACGTCACGTCACGTCACGTCTCGATTCTCTTTTGACAAAATAATATCAAATTTAAATTTGAAAAAGACGAAACATGAAAAAACGGTAAAATTTGTAAGACAAAAACAAATAATTTTCAAGTAATTTGCGCATTATTACCCAAATTTGGCAATAAGAAACACTTATTTCTCTCTGTCACAGACGTTTTACAATTAAAATTTGAAGTAATAAGTGGCCCAGATTAGAAGTTAACTAAAAACGAAAATACGTTGTCTTTTAAGTCAGTTAGGGAAAGGGTTAAATTGGAAGTGACGTGACGTCAGACGTAGAAAATACGAATGTAGGTGCAAAAGAGGGTGAG
>OV651819.1:83058331-83108335 GCA_927349885.1 Psylliodes chrysocephalus
ATAATACTACTATTCCCTTTTTCAAGCCTAACAGGAATGTTAAATATCGTATCCCTTGGTGGAATGATTCATGTAATGAACTTGTATCAAACAGAGTAACCTCTATTAGAAACTTTATGGAAAGTCCAAATTTAGATAATTACATCCAAGTTAGAAAAATATAGCTACCTCTAGAAAAGTTCTCAAATCCAAACGAAAAAATAGCTTTAGAATGTATTGTAGCTCCCTCAATCGTCATTCTTCCCTAAAATCTATTTGGAATAAAATTAATAACGTTTCTGGTCTAAAACAAAATCTCTCGAATCTAATGCCTACCCAATCGATTGCGCAATAAATCTTAAACATTCTTTTACCTCCTTCCCTGGAAAATGTGTGCCAAATCAATAGCTCAACTCATTCAGAGTCCCCCTTTACTCTTAATGAATACTCAAGTGTGTTAAATTTGAAACGAGACTCTTCTTCAGGCTTAGACCTTATTTCATACTCTATGCTAAAAAATTTACCTCGTTCAGGCTTCTTGTTTCTTTTGAGTATATTTAATAAATGTCTTTTAACAGATTCAATTCCTCAACAATGGAATCAATCCTTAATTCTACCCATAGTTAAGCCAAATAAGGATAAAATTATAAGTCGATTTCCCTTTTCTCCTGCGTAGGCAAAGTTTTAGAATCCTTAATCAAAAACCGACTTAAGTGGCATTTGGAAAATAACCAAATTCTTAATCCCTTACAATTGGGCTTCAGAAGAAGCAGGGGGTGTACGAATTGTCTTGTTTATCTTACCTCACAAGTACAAATAGGCTTCCCCTTTAATGAATTTACTATTAGTCTCTTCATCGATATTCCTGCTGCATATGATTCAGTTAAAATCCTCGGTTATATTCCATTTTACTAGATGCGAATGTCCCAGTTAATTTGGCTAATTTATTACATTCCTTTTTAGTCCAAAGATAACTATTTACTCGAGACAATATGGGTCACCTGCATGGTCCTCAAACTACTAAGCAAGGCCTTCCTCAAGGTTCTCCGCTTAGTCCCATTTTGTTTAACCTTTAGACCTTGTCTTTATTTGATATGCTGTCTAATAATTTTAAATTAATTCAATATGCTGATGATCTGGTAATACTGGTTAATGAATCGAATGTTTACAATATGATTCCACGTATCAACTCCTTTTTGTTTAAATTAGAGTCCTGGTTGGAAAAACATAACCTTAATATTTCATTAAATAAAACATCGGCAGTATTATTCACTAAAGGGGTAACTAAAATTAATTTACCTAATATTATCTATAAATCTCAAATCAGTCAATGGAAGAATATAGTTAAACACCTGGGGATAAGAATTCTTAAGAATCTCACTTTAATGATTTAAATGTTAAGACCAATCGAAACCTCTGTCATGTGTTCCCCTTTGTGGAACTTGGTGGGGATGTCATTCACAAATATTACGAATTGTACATAAATCAATCATTTAGTTCCACTTTGATTATGGATGTCAAATTATAATACCGTGTTCCCAGGATATACAAAAGAAGTTAGATACACTTCAGAACCAAAGCCTTCGTATTATTATAAGGTATATGAAATTTACCCCAATTCTAGCCTTATTGACTGAGACTGGTGTACTTCCCCTTAGATTAAAAACAGAATGGCTATCCCTTAAGTACCTAATTAAAAATATGTCTTTGGTAAACAATCCCATTATCATTGCTTTAAGAAAACTAGAGAGAATATGTGGGGGCTCTACCTATTGGAACAATAAAAACAATGCTCTACTAATCCAGCTTATTAGTCAATTGGATGTCGTGAATTCTTACTTATATCTTCAGAGCTTTTACCATGTTATAAATTTGACTTGCAACCCCAATTGGCTTCCATTCCTATTGCAAACATTGGCGCTACCAAATCTGAAAGTATACGAATTGTACAATATCAGAATTTTCATTAGGAAGTACCCATCTTACACGAGGTTCTTTACTGATGGCTCAATAGACTCTGGGATTGGAGTGTATAGTTCAGATATAGATTATGCATTCTCAAGTAAGCTTTCTTTCCATACTCAAATTTGTACAGCTGAAGTTGTAGCTATCAATAAGGCCTCGCAAGTAATATTAGACAAAAACACCGTTTAATCCATTATCCTTTCAGACTCCAAAGCACTTCAAAAAGTTGCAAGATCATGCTTTTTAAGGGAAACTGAACATTGTTCCTTCTTGACAAAGGACGGTATCTTACTCGCAAAAGATGAACATATCAAACTAATTCTGGCATGGATTCCAGGCCACTCTGGGATTCTGGGTAACTGCAAGACTAATCAATTGGCAAATATAGGAAGATCTCTGAATATTCTGTGACAGGCTTCTGGTTCACCTACAGTGAATCAGCGATTCTGTGTGGCGCTATGATGGTGATTCCCGAATAGGGGTTACTCAGGCGCCTGTTTTGGTATCGCAGTTTGGTCTGCGACCCTGGAGTACACCAGAGTGTACTCAAGGTAAACTCAGTGGAGGTAAAAATAATTCCAGGTGGTCACTGCTAGGTAGCCACTGTACTAGAATAAATAAAAATAAAACACTTATCTCCTTTACACCTAGTACCCTACGGTACCCTGAAAGAGAACGGTTAAGAACTAGCAATAAGAGAAACACAGGAATATGTAATAAAATATATATTTACAAAAAAAAATACAACGGTGGTAGTGCACGGTTCTGGCACGACTGTAAATGGAAAATTAAATAAAATTAATGATTACAATTGAATCGCTGATTGCAGAAAGGGTACAAGTCATGTTTTCGCATATTTTGAGATTTTTACGTGAATCGACAGTTCAACCCAAACCTCATAGTTGTGCGCATAAAGGATTCATATTCTGATAAACACCATGTAAAATATTAAATCATTTCAATAACGTTGAGTGCAGAAAACACATACTTTGATTTTCTTTTACTATACGGAGAATGGTCGCACTGCGCAGCTTTCTGAGTGCCTTTTAAAAGGAGAAAGAAAACTCCGCTATTTTGATCCCTTATTACGTGTTGGCTACATCTTGGCGCAATATTTTTAATAGGTGCGTTTTAATCATCCGCTTCTGCTTCGTAATTGTCGGTTTTTCTTGTTTTAATCTGACAGGTTAAAACGACTAAACCGACAATTCCGGAAGCAGAAGCGGATGATTAAAACGCACCTGATATTTTGCTTGCCTCTGTCAGTGTTAGTGAATATTGTGTATGTGTTGGGTGGAGGTTGGCATCGGATTCGAAGTCCATTTGCCACAGATTGTTTGTGGTATCAGTGAATATTATTTTTGAAGTCACAGTTTATTGCTAAAGAATCAGTTAGCTCACTCCGACCAGTTGAAAGTTCCAAAATAACATCCAATCCAGGGATAAAAATTTAGGATACGCAGAAGACTGCTGTTTTATTATAGGCGGTTGTCATTTATTGTATTATCCGAGTTGCGCAGTGTATAAACTGGAACATTGAGATCAAAAGTGCCGATGCAGAGTGAGCGATCTGATTCTTTAGCTATAAACTGTGGCATAGGAATCAAAATGGCCGCGCCCTGTTTTGGGCGTGTCGGATCTCTCTCTTGCCCCGTATAGTAATCAAAGTATATGGCAGAAAAGGTCTAAGACAATTGACTTGTACCCTTTATGCAGTCAATCGGATCGCAAGGTGGCGGTGCTAGTGAAATATCGATAGTTGTTATTTTAATTTTCTGTCAATTAGATTATCTTGTCCAGCCATGGAGGACATAAATAATTTAAAACGTAAAAAAGGGGTAGTTAACTGCGATGGATATAAAAGGAATATTATTAAAAAGGACCGGTAAGTTTTAGTCGTTATAATAAAACATAATCTATTGAATTTTTTATTTTTTTTTTTTTAGTGTTAAAGGCCAAGAGTACGTAAATTATAAAGGTAATGTTGTTCCTGCTAAATCTGTTGGTTCAAATGCTAGGAAAAGATTACTAATGAGTAGCAGCTAGAGGCATTTGAAATATTTTATAATTTAGCTACAAAGGACGAACAGGACTTATATTTACAGGGACTTGTTCATGTTTCTAGTATCAAATCTCGCCGCCCACGAGTACAACAACTTAGGGAAAACAACAAACGTAACAGTATTTTTAAATATTACGTACTGATTTCAACTGAAAGAAAAATGATTCGTAAAAAGGCATTCTTATCTGTTCGCTCCATCAGTAATAAAAGATTATAACGTATTCAGCAGTTGTCACAAGCAGGAGTTCCGCCTACATATAAAATAGGAAAACAAGTCAGTGCTAATGTTATCCCCGCCGAAGAGGAGATTCGTTTTTATGAGCACATAAATTCGTTTCCTGTAGAAACGTCCCATTATTCTTCAAGAGAATATCATTTTCTTAGCTCAGAATTGACAGTAAGGACCATGTATTCGATGTTCAAAGAAAAATATCCAGACTCAAAGATTAAGTACGAATACTACAACAGAATTTTTAAGGACGATTTTGATCTGAAGTTTGGTAGGCAGCAGGTCGACACATGCTGCACTTGTGAGAATCTTTCAGTCAAAGTTAAAACTAAGGATCTAAATGAGAATGCTAAAAGAGTTGCTATTGCTGAAATGCTCGTGCATAAAAGACGAAGTAAAAAGTTTTACACGGCACTGCAGGAGTCAAAAAAGAAGAGCAAAGAGTCTAATAATGTAGTTGCCCTTGCGTTTGACTATATGCAAAACTTACAGCTTCCAAAAATACCAGTACAGGATTTATTCTATTTAAGACAATTAACAGTAACCGTTTTTTTTGCATCCACAACATGAAGACTGACCAAGTTGTTTACTTCATTCATCATGAAGGTTGTGGCAAGAAAGGCCCTAATTTGATGATATTCAGCAATACTTTCCCATTCGAGAACAGTCGTTTCTGCCTTGCGATAGAGACTTTGGTAACATTAAAAGAAAGTTTAAAAAAATCGATCGTGTTTTATACCATACGTCAGTATATAGAAATTATAGCATCTTCCAGCAACAAACATGAATTTCTAATCCATCTTGTGGATGGAAACGATATAGTGAATTTTAAAGACTGCATTGCCTGGACTTTATAAAAAAACAGCTGTTTCTGTTAAAACTTCTCAAAGAGGTATGCCAAGAGATAGAAAAGTTGCGTTTAACATCAGCAACTTTCATCAGTTTTCCTTCTGCAAGAATGATGGGAAAGGTGTAGTACTTACCAAAGACTACATTAATGGATTCGAGGAACATACATTTTGTCTAGGACTTTCCAATATTGTAGCTGAACCTACAGTATTTTGTTACCCAACAGGAAAACTTCCCATAAAATCAGATAAAATGGATCACATAAAGAAATCGGCTAAATATGTGAACGACGTTGAAGGAATAAAATAATTTTGGGATAATATTTTTAGTTGGCCTATTATAAATATTAAAAATCTGCGTTTTTGTCAATCCAATTTTTTAATAAAGTGTTTTTTCGTCAATTACTCCCTCTTTCTTTTTGATTCTTCCAATTGATAACAGAAAGGGTATATGTTAGTCAACTTAAAAGGTCTATAACTTTTTACTGCTTTTAAAGCAAATATTTTCAATTACCCCTAAAAGGGATATTGTTTTGATATAGTTTTTACATGCACATTCAGTTTTTTTTTATAAATTATGCTCCAGTTCGAAAAAACAGTTATTTTCATTTATCTCAGAAGTTAAGTTCAGTGACATATATTTTTCCTGCAATCAGCGATTCAATTGAATGAGCTTAAAGAGAAATAATTTAAATTAAGAGTATTACAATTGAAAAACTAGTCAGATATTAACGGCCTCGCTGTATTCGGAAAATTTATTAATAATAATTTATTACAATTGAAAATTAGTTAAATATTAACGGCTCCCTGTATTCGGAAAATTTATTAAAAATAAAATTATAAGCAATGAAAACTAATTAAATATTAACGGCTCCCTGTATTCGGAAAATGTATTAAAAATAAATTATTACACTTGAAAACTAATTAAATATCGGTTTAAAGTCTCTCTTATGTAGACATCTGGTAGTCCATAGCTTCTACAAGAGAGAAACTCTTTCCACGAGCTGTTATAAAGACTAGGGGCTGAAAGAGCTCTGATTAACAACGGGGGGAAGCAAGCGAATACCGCTATCACCCCCTGGTTAACGTCAAAATGGATGAAGGGTTCGAGTGCCCCCGGATTTAAATCCAATTTACTTTATTACCCTGACAGGTACTAAGGAAATTAAAAGTTCGTATTACATTTTACTAGTACGGGAAAATATTTAAATCGGAAATTATGTACCCCGAAGGTATGTTTTCCCAAATACAAGAAATTAAATTAAATGTGCTGGTCAAAATAATAAAACGAAAAAAACGGTAATTAATTAAAACGGAGTAATTAATTTTTCATTAAACGGTTGACCAACTGAGAAGTTCATAAAAATAAAAGAAAACGAGTATACGGAAAATAAAGTTATCACAGTTAACCCACTTACAACGCAAGTTCAGAAAAGGAAAACCTACTATAGAATGGAACACAGTTTTCAGAACCCCCTTGTATCTTGGTCTCGAGCGATCGGCAGTGGCAATTTTCGTCGAGTGAGAATGGTATGAATTTGCGCGGTGTTTGAACAGCGAAGGCGATGGTGATAGAAAATATTATTTTGAGATTTGCCCAAAGTCGATCAAAACGATGTGTGAATTAATTTTATAGAAAACGTCAGGCTTCGTTCAATAATTAGTTGTTGACGGGAAACGGAATGATTCAAATATAATTGAATGAATAAATAAAAGAAAAGAGAAACTTACATAAAAAATACTGGGCGCTTCTTATAAAAAATTGCCAACGGTTTCCCACTAAAGGATTAAATGAAAAATACTGGGCATGAATCAAAATTCTTTTACTTATCGGTCAAGTGTCCCAAACTAATTATAAATAAAAACAAATAATATACGGTTTCCTACCTTAGAAAAATAAACGGGGTTGTTCAGCAGTCTAACAATATCACGGTCACTCACTAGTCGGTGGAGAAGAGAGAAGAGCTTACGGTTGCCGGAAATCAAGAGAGCGTAATTCCCAGATGTGATCGAATTTATGCTTTTTCGCTGGGCAAGATTGAAGATCGGTAAGCCCGAGTGGGGATACCACCACTACAGCCGACTGTTTACAATTTAAAAATAAAAAAAATGTCCTTCTAGTAGCTTGACAAATAAAAGTAGATTATTGGTACGAAATCGACTCTATAAAATGCCCATTCGGATTTCGGCAAATATAGGAATATTTTAACCTACGAGGGTACTCGAAATTGTTGAAAAACGGTAATTCCTGGGAAACAGAAATACGGGGGATTTTCTACATGTCCTCAGGCGGGAATTAATTGAAATATACATTTTTTGAAATTAATTAAAAATAAAATTTTAGTGATTTTGTCACAATTCCAGTGAATATCAAATTAAACTATCATAATTTCTTCCCATTCATCAAAAACAATGTGAATTCAAGATGGCTTAAAGAATGGAATAGCCTCAAGAGTAGGAGAGAATCTCCTTTTATTCTAAACTAGTTCTACGATTTGATTAAAATCCCTTCATTTTTAAATTTTCCCTACAAGCACAGAAGGCATTTATCTACAATAATTAGGATGAGGACAGGACATTGGCCTATCACCATATTACTTATTTCGAATAATAGTAAAAAGATGATCCATATTGTGAGTGTGATCAAATTGGCTCATTAAACCACATTATCTTTGAATGTCCCATAAATACAATAACAAACATTGATTTATACTCTCAATTAGCAAAAACTAAGCTCTATACTCCCCTTTGACTTTTTTTTGTGTTGGCTTACCTCAATAATAGCAGATTAAACATTCTAATCAAATTTTTAAATATATTTAAAATTCAATTATAACCCTAAATACTTTATCCTCCCGTTCAGTACTGCGTGCTCCTACTATTTACCGTTAGCAGTTTTCCTGTTTGTGTTCAGCTTGGCGACTGCCGCAAGCGAGAAAAGTTTTTATCTTGTGTTGTGACGTCCAAGTACTAACTATGTATATAACTCAAGTCGTAATATTTAGTCTAATAAGCTTTTTACTTTGAAATATATATTAATTTAATTGAGGGTATCCAATTGCTGAGAGCAAGGACAAGGATACTCTCCCCGTTGTTGGCTGGGTTAATTATCCTGTAAGATATTGTCCAAAAAAAGGAAGAACAAGAAGAAGCGGAAGAAGAAGAAGAAGAAGAAGAAGAAGAAAAAGAATAAGAAGAAGAAAAATAAGAAGAAGAAAAGAAGAAGAAAGAAGAAGAAAAAGAAGAAAAAGAAGAAAAAGAAGAAAAAGAAGAAAAAGAAGGAAGGAAAAGAGAAGAAAAAGAAGGGAAAAAGAAGAGGAAAAGAAGGAAAAAGAAGAAAGAAGAAGAAGAAAGAAGAAGAAGAAAAAGAAGGAAAAGATGAAGAAAAAGAAGAAAAAGAAGAAAGAAGAAGAAAAAGAAGAAAAAGAAGAAAAAGAAGAAAAAGAAGAAAAAGAAGAAAAAGAAGGAAAAAGAAGAAAAAGAAGAAGAAAGAAGAAAAGAGAGAAAAAGAAGAAAAAGAAGAAAAAGAAGAAAAAAAGAAGGAAAAAGAAGAAAAAGAAGAAGAAAGAAGAAAAGAAGAAAGAAGAAGAAAGAAAAAAGAAGGAAAAAAGAAGAAAAAGAAGAAAAAGAAGAAAAAGAAGAAAAAAGAAGAAAAAAGAAGAAAAAGAAGAAAAAGAAGAAAAAGAAAGAAAAGAAGAAGAAAAGAAGAAAAAGAAGGAAAAAAGAAGAAAGAAGAAAAAGAAAGAGAGAAAAGAAAAAAGAAGAAAAAGAAGAAAAAAGAAGAAAAGAGAAGAAAAAAGAAAGAAGAAAGAAGAAAGAAAAAGAAGAAAAAAAAGAAGGAAAAAAAGAAAAAAAAGAAAAAAGAAGAAAAAAAAAAAGAAAAGAAGAAAAAGAAAAAGAAGAGGAAGAAGAAGAAGAAGAAGAAGAAGAAGAAGAAGAGAAGAAGAAGAAGAAGAAGATAAGAAGAAAGAAGAAGAAGAAGAAGAAGAAAGAGAAGAAGAAGAAGAAGAAGAAGAAGAAGAAGAAGAAGATGAAGAAGAAGAAGAAGAAGAAGAGAAGAAGAAGAAGAAGAAGAAGAAGAAGAAGAAAGAAGAAGAAGAAGAAGAAGAAGAAGAAGAAGAATAAGAATAAGAATAAGAAGAAGAAGAAGAAGAAGAAGAAGAAGAAGAAGAAGAAGAAGAAGAAGAAAGAAGAAGAAGAAGAAGAAGAAAGAAAGAAGAAGAAGAAGAAGAAGAAGAAGAAGAAGAAGAAGAAGAACAAGAACAAGAAGAAAAAGAAGAAGTATCTTTCATGGTTAATTTTAACTTACAAAATTATGTAGTATTTATTTTTTAGTTTTAGTAAATTAAACACGTTTACTAGTTTTAATTGTTATACCGGGTGTTCAAATTAAAGTGTTACAGCTATATACCGCCCTTTATAAAAAAAAACGTTTCAGACGAAAGTTTTATAGTTTTGTAGGGAAAAAATTTTTGGCTAAAATCGTTATTTATAGCTAACCATAATATAATCAACTTTTTTTTCGTCTTGCAAAATTTTCAAGTAGCTGTTAGTCAAAAAGTAAAAGTCCAATAAAAAAAATATTTTTATCAAAAGTTTCTTATTTTTTATGTAATTTAAGAAAATGTAAAAAAAATTGGATTTCTATTTAAAAAAAAACAAAGTCCACCTCGATATGGCCATATTATGGTCAGCTATAAAAAAATGAATTTGGCCAAAATGGTTCCCCCAAAAAACTATAAAACTTTTTTTTCTAAAATGCATATTTTTGGCGGTATTTAACTGTAACACTTTAATTTGAACACCCGGTATAGTTTTCTTCTCATCTATATAACTATTATGTGATGCATGTAGTGAAATAAATACTGTTTTTTCAATTTTAATGAATATAAGAACGTTAACTAGTTTTGTTTTTATTTTCTTTTTTACTATAAATTGGTTGAAATATAAAAGAAGGAAGGATTTAAAAAAAACGCACATATTATAATATAATAAAATACTTTTATTTTGTCCAATATACTAATTACGGATCTGTTTATCCCTTTCTGCGAATGCTCGCTAATCCCAAAATTGAAAATATGGTGGCTTACCAAGCTCCTCTATTTACATTTAAAAACCCGGTCATACATTGCAAAGAAACGTAGCTATTTCGTAAATGAACCGACATTCGTTTCCTTGTGCGGTGTTGTCAGGCTGTGTAGTTTATCCCTTTCATATTTAAAAATAGGTTTTACCTATAACTCACTAATGGAAACAAGTTTTATTAATTAGAATAGTTTCGAGATATATTGCGACACATCAAGCATCCCCACCAATTCATTTTCATACCTAGTGCAGTGTTTCCAAATCCGACGCATTATAGGCCGAGATGTTGCAATATTTCCCGAAACATTTCTAATAGTAAATCTCTAAATAAAATGGCTTGTAACAAAACAAGAAACGTATAAAATGTGTACAAAGTAGATTGTCTAGTTTAACTGCTTTCAGCAGACTTAATATTTTAGCAGCACCCATTTTTACACCATTGGGCAGGGCATTTTTGTACCTATCGGTTTTACCGACATACGTTTGCTAAATAACAACTTTGCAAATACTAAGATAAACTATGGCAAACACCATTATTATTCCTGCAAATAAATGCAAGGATTTTAAAAGCGTTAAACGTGACACTCCCGCAATTTAAAATAACTATGTTTCATTCATACTATACGTCACGGACTTCACGTATAGTATTTTATCCATCGATAGTTTGCGACGTTGCGATCCAGAAAATTGTTGCATATTCGGTGTTTTTGTTAACCTTTAGACTTTTTTGGAAAAATTTCGGCTTGTGTATAGCTAACAACATGGTTCGCGAGTGCATTTTGAGCAAAAAAACTGGAAAATGTGGGTGCTGAAGTATCTTTTCATAAGTAAGTAAGGTTAGGTGATGATGTATTGCATAGTTCAGTGGTGTAGATTTAAAGATTTTTTCCGTAATATCACATGTATTATCTACTTTTATATTACTGTTATTTTCTTTGATTTTTCAATATTATTAATTTCGCAAAAAATTGTAATTAATAGAAATACTTTAGTGGTAAAATAAATATGCTTATACTTGATTTTTAGATTCCCAAATAAAAGGCATACAAGAAATATTTGGCTATCACTTGTAGGACTTGAAGAACATGAAGGTATCTAAAAAAGACTGTTTGCTCGGAGCTTTTTGATCCTAATAATATTCTTCAAAAAGCAAATATCTCAAGCCTGGAGCACTGCCAAAACTAAGTTCATTGTTTCGAGAAATCTCATTTAGGTAACTAAAAACTTTCTTAATTATGTTTCGGAAATGTTCATTTAAGTGTTTATCCTTTAAGATGAAAGTTGGTAGTTTATCTTATAAAGAAATTTTTATATTGTAAGTTCTTTAAATTTTGTAGGTGCTTTACAAGGACAAACTTTTTATAAACTCATATTACATGCCTCTTTCTTTGATTATGTTCATGAACTACCTTATTATTAATCAAAATGTATACTTACCTTTACATTAAATGTTCTGAATACTCTGTTACAGCTCTGATTCCAGTTTCAGTATTTTTGACAGCTCTGGTAAGAAACCAGAAGATAATTTATCTATGCCTCACACATTTATGGATGATAATAAGTAAGTTAGTTTACTGCCTAGTTTTACAAGTTAAAAACTATTAATGGATAGGTTTATTGTTGTACAGTTCTACGTGTTTTCGGATTTTACAAAATTCTTATTACCAGATCCGCTATAAGAAGTGTTCCATTTAAAATCCCCACCTTGTATATAAGTATGGTAAATTTATTGATTTAATAACGTTAATAAATTTAGTAGTGTTAAAAATCTAAATTTTCATTTAAAAATCTATCATTTACCAATTTGAAAAACTGTTCAAATTTTAACCCCAAAAATTGAATTCGTAAATTTGTTTAAAATAAATCTTGATTTATTTATCTTGTTTTTATTTTATTTAACATCTTTATATATAACAAATGTATTATTCTTGGAAAAAAATGGTGTTTTTAAGCTTTTTTCCTACATTCCACTGAACTTCATACCCTTATACCAAATCCAATCGGTTTTAAAGTTTTAAACCATTATAAAGTTTATTGCACACCATATCGGTTAGTATTTCATTAGTTTTTTTTTTAATTCGTTATGATTTTATCTTTAATAAGATACTCCACTGGTATTAACAGACTTTTAGTTGCGTACAACAGCAGCGTTGCCAGACGAGATTTTCGATTAAAGTCTGTCTTCTTTCTATCCGCATAAAATATCTTCTTTCTCTTTTCCGATGATTGGGACCAAACAAAATATACTTTATGAATGAAATGCATCATCTGTTGTTTCTTTTATCTAAGTGGCTTACTGTAATAAATTTTTAAGATTCATTGCATAGCCTATCTCCTAACACTTTAGATCAACGTTAGTAATACTTTTACTTAGAATAGGGCGCCATGGAAATATTTTAAATAAAATAATGTAGCAGTTTGGGAATCTCTACAATACGTTATAAAATACTAAATATTAAAAATACCAGTCTATTTTGTCAAGACAGTTAAATAGTTATTTTCCTAACAAGTGAGGAAAGTGTTACTTTCCCGCATGCGACTGCAGTTGGCCCGAACGACGCGAAGCGGAGTTCTACGACCGTATATAAAAAAAGTAGGAAAAATTATTTTTGGAAAATTATTTTATTTCAACATATACAAATCTTTAAATAAAAACAACTAATTATTATGGATATTAATGTTAAATACACAATTTGTAGCATTTTGTAAATTATGTAAAATTGCCGGTACAGAGGAATTAGTTGGTGTTAATTGGCTGTTAATAGTCGTAACGCTCGTAGATTGAAAAGATGACGTGGACGGGAGTGACATCGGTTGCAGGTCGCATGAAGGTGAAAATGACGGTGGCGCAAAGGTTGCAAGTCATTTCTATTTGAAAGAATTTTATTCGAAATGTTTTTCTTCTGTGTTTCGGAGTCCTCCAAATAGCCTTTAGCGATAGTAGTGGACTTCCAGCCACCGAGACGTTTTATATTGGTTATCGCTTCACCTGAGTCTGCTAGGAATGTTGCTGAAGAACGTCTAAAACTGTGTCCTGTATATAGTTCAGGATTAGGTAGACGCAAATATGCAGCAATCTCTGTTGGCATCTTACCAAAGGTGTTTACGCCAACGCACTGAATTGAGCATTTTCCCTTCTTATAATTAATAAAAAAGCTGCGATGCGGAGTGGTAGGTGGTCGTAAACCTGCGTACTTTTTGTACAGCTTCAGAAAGTTTCCATTATTTAATTCTTCACATAAAACAAATGATCTTGAAGAATGATTTTTGGAATCGGAAATTTTCACAACTATCAGATTGCCTTTATCTTGTATATCATCAAGAGTGATATTTACAAGCTCCGCTCTGCGGAGAGCACCAGCTAAAGCAAAAATGGTTACTCACTTTAATCATAAGGTATACCTCATCAGGGGCTAACATAAACCTGGATATATCTTCTTTGGTAAAAACCTGCGCCTTCTGTGCTCGAAAATCAACATTTTTTTGTTTTAGAAATGACGTTAACTTATGGAACTGGCTTATATCCAAATTTTGTTTTATTTTTACTAAACTTTTCACCATCGAATAGCGAGACCATAAAGTATTAGATTTCAAAAACTTACTTAGGTGCGAAAAATACGCCAGAAACACCTCTTCTTTGTAGGTTTTTACCCCTTCCTGTTTACACCATGTGACAAAATGGTCGTATTGTTTTTCATATCTTCCTCGTGATTTGGCAGGTAACACCTCCAAATGTGCTTCATTTACAGCTTTTAAAATGGCTTCGGGCAGCTCTTCATCCGATGAATCCATTATTTCTTTAATTTATTTTAATTCAGTTGACGGCTTCAACAAACAACTTTGACGTTTTTGTAACAATAACACGCCTTGGTTACCATATAGCAACCATATCAAGCCATACATGTCACAGCCTAGTCTGACTTTTAAAAATATACAGAAGGTATATAAAAATATCTCTATTATTCAAGTTTTCCAAAAAATTAAAATTATAATAAAAAGCAAGAAAAAAAGTAAATTTTATTAAATGGAATAGTTGGAAAATACTAAATTACCTATTGTAACAATAGTTATAACATCCGAGGTAAAAAAACTATACAATAGGTAAGGCCAAATATTCATAATTTTACTTTCCCGCACTAGTGCGGGAAAGTGATTTTTCCCGCACTAGTGCGGGAAAGTGACACTTTCAAAACTAAAATGCGTGCGGGAAAGTGGTCGTAGAAAAAATTATTATTTATAGCTCAGCTTTATTTTAATATCAACAAAATAATTTGAGAATGACCCCGTAAAATATTACAAATGATTTATGCTATCGATAAAATTTTACCTTTGGCAGAATTAATGATCATTTGAGTTGACTTGGTAATTAAAAAGTATTGTATTTGTATTTACAGAGTTGTTTGTCAATTAACAATTAATTGGAAGATTTTCTTGTGATTTAATATAACATGCACTTTTACTGTTTGATGCGTTACTGATTAGGTCATTGAAAAATGACAATTGACTACAATATAAATTAATTCCTAAAGGCAGAAGGCATCACACAAGAATCACGATACGAGCGTATGGGTCATTAAAGCTACTTTCCATTTAAGACAGGGTCGTGCAATGCCAAAATAATTCAAAGAAATAATAAATAAAATGATGTTTTCGTAAACATATTGAAATGGAAATGATATAATTCTTCATTTAATCTCTCAGATAAACAAAAGAACTATGTTATGGTATATTGGGAATCGGGTTTTAATACACTGCTACCTGAAAGATCTATTGTGTTTCCTTATGTCGCTAATGCAGCAAGAAAATGTCTCAATGACTATAACGACCCTTCCAATCATATCTACTCAAGGAAGTGTAGGATTTGGAGTGGCTTCAAGTTAGATAAATCTCCCTCTTCTATTTGATATGCTCCTAGGTATAGTGCCCTTCGAAAAATTAAAAAATTAAATTAAAATAAATACACACAAAAGATATATTATCAACTTACCAAGCAGGATAAACACCTACTCAGTTTCTATGGTAATAGCTCTAAAAATATCTATTTTCTTACAACTAAAAATATCCAAACTGTCTTGAAGGCGATGATAATTATTGATCATTTGAAAAATTGGAGAACCGGTAAAAATATTTGTATTTGCAGCTGGCAAGTAAAAAGTTAAGTATATTCTAAGGCCAGGGCGGGGTACTTTAATGTTGATATAATCCTGAAACTCAATACAGTTTATCCCTTCATGTAAAATATCCCATAGGAATGAAACTAGCTGCATTTTAGGGCGTATGTGCAGTTCCATTAAACCAAAGCGCGACAACAGTTGATCATGAGGAAATCCTCTAGCAGGATAGATATTGTCTAGAAGATATGATGCGGACTTCATAAATTTTCTTTGCACATTTTCAATGACGCTACTATAAATGTTAAGTGATGGATTTCATACAACTGACGCATACTCAAGTCTAGATCTAACAAAACTAATATATAATAACTTCATTGTATGTATATTTTTAAATTGTTTAGAATTTCGAATTACAAAACCAAGACTCCGTGAAGCACACATAACTGTCTGCTCAAAATACCTTGCGAAAGTTAATTCCCTGTCAAAATGGACTCCCAGATCCTTTATAAAATCCGGCCTACTTAACACAGTGCCATTGATCTGATAAAGTTGAAATATGATTTTTTCCTAGTATATCTCATAACACTACATTTACCAGAATTCAAATGCAAATAATTTTTAGTACACCATAGCAATAATTCAGCTAAACAACTTTGTAAAGCTGTGCCATCAACAAAGTTTCTTATTTCAGCAAAAAATTTTAAATCATCAGCGCACATTAAGTATTTTACTTATGTGCTTTTGCCAATAATGTCATCAATAAAAACTATGAAAAGAAGGGGCCCAAGGACCGAACGCTGAGGTACACCTGAAATTTGCTTAAAATCGTTTGATCTAAATCCTTGGTGTTACACGTACTGACGTCTATTTTCTAAGTAAGAATCGATAAGTAAAAGAAGAAGATCAGATAGTCCCTTGGACTTTAATTTTTGTAATAGGATTTGATGATCAATTCTGTCGAACGCCTTAGAAAAGTCGGTATAGATAACATCGACCTGACTTCTTCTATCTAAAGCCTCTGCCAAAAATTGTGTTTTGCACACAGGATTCGACACAGTGGACCTACCCTTCACAAATCCGTGTTGGTATTGCGATAATGAACCCGAAAGATGTCTAGATAAGTATGTATGAATAATGATTTCAAATACTTTGGAGAAATTACAAAGTATGCTAACAGGTCTGTAGTTGTCAAGATCATCTTTGGTTCCCTTTTTATAAACTGGTGTAACGCGAGATAATTTCCATGATCAGGAAACATGGCTATTTTCAATATTAAATTAAAAATAGTACACAGTGGGGTTGAAAGAATGTGTGCGCAATCTTTAATGAAGAAGGAAGAAATATAATCAGGTCCCATTGTCATTTTTGGCTTTAATCTTTTTATAGCGTCTACCACTTATTTATCAGATACATGATTTGTAGATAAAATAGGTAAATTAACAGAGGTTGATTAAACAGATGCGATAGTACGTGTTGGTATTGCAAAATTGTTTGAAAAATGCTCTGCAAATGCCTGCACAATATCTAATGGATTATTTAATACATCATTATTAATTTGTACTGAAGATGGAAAGCTTGAGGAGTTCTTAATAAAAGAGTTTACGTATGTCCAAAATTTCTGAGGGTTTTCCTGTATATTATTTTCCATTCTTTCAGCATATTGAGAATGTGCAAGCTTAACTTGTCTATTAACATTAGTACGTACTGATTTGAATGTATTTAAAGCCTCAAGAGAACCTCTAAACTTAAACCGACAATAAGCTTTATCTTTTTGTTCAATCATTTTGATAATAGACCCATTAAACCATGAAGGATACATTTTATTACTAGCTTTCTTTTTTGGAACATGTCGTGAAAATTATTCATATAGTTTTTCATTTAGTTTTTTTACACCGTCATTCGCATCAGTTATATTATTTAAAAACTTCCAATCGATAGATTGGAGGTCAAAATAGAGAGTCGCGTAATTGGCTTTTTTTGAAATTGAATTCTACTGAAAAAGAATTATTAGTTACATTTTTTATTTTTTTATATTGTGATATATTTAATTTGAGTACTGGATGATAGTCGTCTTCTTCTACAATAGTTTCCTCCGATCTTACAACTTCACATTGGTCGTTATAAAAATTGAGGTCTAGCATGCGACCAAATTTATTTTTAACCTGATTTAATTGTGGTAACTCGAAGAAATTTGCAAAATTCATAACAGCACAGTCTGGTAGAAAAACTAGGACCAATAATCTGAGCTGTATATTCAGGAACATTGAAATCACCTATTATCATTAATTTCTAATTATACAGAATAGTAAGCATCAAAATATATTCAAATACTATTTTATAGTCCCTAGTAGACGTGGCTGGTGGTATGTACAAAATTAAAATATAAATATTTACATTGCGAGGTTTAATTTTTATCAGTATAACATCAATATTGATAATAACCTCAGTAAGTGAAGTTATATCTAATATGTTTGAGCATAAACCTTTTCTTACGGCAGCTAATGCTCCACCACCTCTCGAAGTACCGGTTATATCATATTTACGGTCAGCTCTATAAACATCAAATTGACTAAGTTCAAATAATTCCCCATCCATAATAGTACTGTTGCACCATGTTTCGGTGAGAAAATAACCAGAGAATTGAGTAATGGTTGAAACGTTGTCCATGAGCTTGGTCGTTTTTGTTCTAAGTCCGCGAACGTTTTGGTAATAAAAAGAAATGTAAGAAATATGTGCATCAGGAGGAGTAATAAAGTTTCTCTTTTGAGTAACTATAGAGGTCAGGATTTGCTATTGGGAAGGTATAATATTGTTTTTAAACTTTGTAAGCACTCTTGTATAATAATGACAATCTTTATCCCAGCTGCATGATCAACTGGTACATTTAAGTTATGATTAGTTTTAAGGTTAAAGCAATTGCAACATTGATACAGTTTCAGAAGTCATTCAGTTTAATGTTATTTTAGAACAAACAAAAATTTTCGAACGCATCTTTGAAATAATTTTGGAATGCAGCTTTAGTAGTTCAAATGTTAGTTGACACTTGATGGAATCTTCAATTTCCGGTGGACAAGTGTTGTGTGACTAGGCTACGTAACAGCCAGGTTTTCAATTCACTAATTAATATAAGATATTTTATGGTAATAAACTTTTGCATTATATTTAGTAAGAATGGTTGCTAATTTGTTCGAATGATTTCGGGGAATACTTGTCAAATAAATTAAATTTATGGATTTATTTAATTGAATGTTGGCTGAATGACTTGTGGAAATAAGGTTGGGATAAAAAAAAGAAGAACGAAAGAGGGACCAGCGGAAGTTTAAAAAAAGAGGCTGTTCTAATTTTTGGTTGAGACGAAGGTGATCGAATTGTTTGGTGGTGAAAAAAGTGAAAAAAAAAGTATCTCTTTTTTTGTTTACCGTTCTGCGGGATTTGCACTTCAACAAATATTACATAAATCATTCCGAAGGAAAGGAAAAAAGTGTAGACCAGCCCGGCTAAAAATAAAAAAAGCTTTGGCTGATAGTTTTTGCCACGAGGGCAACAGGCGTCGCCATATTGGTGTAAGAACACCGAAAATCCGAAACGTACTTAGCAGTGTAGCAGTGTAGCAGCGAATTTTGAAGAAAACTCAAAAACGGATAAAGAGAAAAACATTTAAATTTAAACTTAAGCTTTATTCCAGCCTGAGCTAAACTGATTAGATTTTGAGCAAAACATCTGCGGGGGTACTTTATAGGAGATCGTTTTTATATTTTATAAAATATTCCTGTTATTAACGTTTGCAGAAGAATTTTTTTTTTAAATAAAATTTACTTTTAATATTATTCTCTATAATTTTTATGTTATACAAAATTTTCCTAAAATGGTTCGTAATCGAGCAATTTGATAAAATGTGCAAAATTCTGATTTCTAAGAAAATTGTTAAGAGTTATTGCTCCGATGACAATAGCAGGAAATTTGTATTAAAAATAGGCATTCTGTTTCAATCCTAGAAGACACAGTTTTAAAGATAATACCATATATTTTTTTATGTGCAAAGAGAATAAGTATCACTAACCCTGGGTTTTCATACTTTTTTTAAAAAAATGGTCCTTTCTGTCTACAAAAAATTATAAAGTTTATTAATTTTGTTTAAAAAAGGACAACTTTTAATAGAGAATTAGCGTTATCAAACATGCATTATTTTTCAAACGATTAATGTCAACTTGTAGTAAATCTTTTTTTATTAAGATCCATAAATAATTTTTAAAATTGGACTTAATATAAAGCCGTAATAATTAAAAAAGCAAAGCAATTTCGGATATAAAAATGATTGAAAAATATAATTACGATATCCCCTCTCAAGACGTTCCGTGTTCGTACCGAAGGATGGGTGCTGTTACCTTCCTCGTCTACCTAGTATTGAAATTTGGCAAGATACGGAATAAGGGTACATATAGGATCGAACTTAAATTTAGTGTTGCTCGGTTGGTGCGAAGAGGGAAATTTTAATACATGAGATAATTTTGTTTTCAATATAGAATTAGCAATGTTTCAATATATTTAAAACATAGTTTGATTAGAAAAAATTAGGTAGAAGAATTATATTTGTATAGTAGGTATATATTATTTTTTCTAAAATAATTCATTTTGCAAAGAATATCAACTAAGCTACTAATATAATAAAATCTATAAAGCAGCCTTATAAATAATGTATTTAACAAATGTTTCATATTATATTAATAATTTACATGTTTTCTGACTTATCTGCGTGAATGAAACGTGGAGAAAATAGTTTTACTTACAAGTTTTTCCTGATTTTGTTGTTGTCTGCTGTTGTAGTGATATGATAATTTGTAGACTGTATAATTGTATACAGAAAGATATTTCCTTGGATGTCCTTTTTTTCAGCATAGAATAAATAAAGCAAGAAGATGACTTAATATTTTATTTTGTACAAATATATAAAATATATTAATTTACACCATTTAACGTATATTTTGCAATTTTTACAATACTTACGAATGCCTCTTATTCGTAATTCATGCTATTAGTTAAAGAGAATGAAATTCAGAATTATTTCGGTCTATATATATTGATTAAAACTCAAAAAGATATTCTTATAGACATAATATTTTAAAAACTGAGGGAACAGAGCCGAAGTGTTTTGTTACTATCCGGCTTTGATTGGTCCGAATTTCATGATGGCTACCGTTAAATGATGTTATCATATTTTGTTGTTGCTAACTTTGAAATATAAATACATATTTTCTCTTTTTGATGTCAACGATTTTAAAAAGAGTTTTTGCTTTTAAAATAAGTGAATATTATAGAAGGACAAACAAACGCCAAAATTGGCGTAATATATTATAAACAGGGGCGGTTTCTCCATTGGTTCATTTATGCAGTGAACACCCAGTTAAATTTCATAAAAACACATTATTTTAATATTACATAAATAACAAAAATATAAATTTAATTTTAATATTTTTATTTTCATACGTGTTAATCTATATTTTTTTGTACATCCTTGTTCTCTGGCTGATCGCATCTCTGTGTCACAGTATACCTAAGTATACTGTGTCTGTGGCGCATTATGATAAGTGAGTCTAACACGAGTGCATATAGCTAAAAAGAGAAGACAACACGCCAACAGATCCTGCAAACTGTCAAAGAACACATTAATTGGCGCGCCGCTCACAAACACAAAAGTCAGTTTACTAACTAATAATGTTTATAGATGGTTATCAACGTATTAAAAATAAAACAAATATCACACTAACTAAAGTATTCATTTATTAATAGTTGTAGTGCTTGAAAACAGTATGATGTTGATAATAATAACTATACCTAATACAAACTCAAATAATAAAAAAAAACAGCGATATTGGCTCTTGTACAAAGTTTTGATCCAAACTTACATATAATGAAATTATTGGAAAAAGTGAACATCCATTTTAAATTACCACAAGCCGCCACTCATTATGAACCCTGTTTTTTTTGCTCTCCTGTGCTCGTCTGACTATGTGTCTCCGAATAACACTGAAGCCTATTGGTTTATTGTGTTTTACCCCATGTTAGTTCATAGCACCCACTCTATCACCTTTGTACCTTGTACAAGTTTGTACAGATCCTTGGGTGAGTGGGTTCTATACATTGTTAGATCAACCTGGGGTTGTCCAAAAAGAGCCTGTCTTTGGCGATCTAGAGCTTCGCATTCGCACAGTATCCGTATGTTCCGTATATCACCGAATATTACCGGTGTGGTTAAAGCGATTACGAACGTTTTCAGGACGGTTTCTTTTTGGTTTTGGTAAGTGAAATATTTACGGAACGCTTGTTGTAAATGTCAAATATCTCATTTCAAATCAATGCATTTTTTGTTGGATGTTGATGTTTGGATGGCTTTTATATTTATGAACTTGAACTAGATATTAGTTTTTGATTTTTACGTTTGTTAAAATATTCCTTCTTCCAAAATTAAAAAAGTCCAAAACAAATTTAACTGATATGACACATGATTATCACAAATGTCAACGTCAACCATAACAACCGATGAAAAAGTTTGGTCACTTTGGTGACAGCTGATACCAACCGCATTTCAGGAACAGTGTCCCGTAAATCTACAATTTTCAGGAATTTGACATTTACGGAACGCGATTTTACTAACCGGGTTAACCAAGGTGATATACGGAACAGCAGGTATGTGTTTGGCTGTTTCTGGTTTCTTGTGACATAGTCGGCACATGAGTTCCCCATTGTACATGCCAATTTTGTTCAAGTGTCCCTTTACTGGGGCGTGTCCAGTCATGAACCCTGTTATCACTTTCAACTGGTTCCTATTCATTAAGAGTAGTTCTCCAGTTCTTTTGGGACATGGTCTGCCTATAAAGGCTTTTCCATGTGCCTGTTTTGGGGTGCTTCCCCAATAGTTGATATGTTGTTCTCGAATCCAGTCATTTATAAAACCCCGGACTGTACTTTTTGGTACTCCTGGGTTTGTGTCTGGTTCCGGTGTTTCTTCTGACCCTCTTTTTGCAAGTTCGCTAGCCTTTTCGTTGCCTTCGATCCCTTTGTGACCTGGCACCCAAAATAGTTTTACTCTATTTCGGTCTGCCAGTGTTCTTAGTTCTTCGATGCATTCCCATACCAGCCTCGACGTAACTTTCTGACTCGATATGGCCTTAAGTGCCGCTTGGCTGTCTGACATTATTTGAATATGCTGATTTTCGACAGCTCTTTCATTGTTCGTTTTTGCACATTGCAAAATTGCGTATACCTCGGCCTGAAATACCGAGGAATGTATTCCTATAGCATAGCTATGGTTAGTATCAGGCCGCCACTGATTATGAACCCTGTACATCAAATTTTATTTTTATTTTTAGATATATGATGTAAATGTATCACAAATTATAAAATAATTTAATTTTGTTTTTGTGAAGAGCAGGGCGTTTGACTAAACAGCTCGATATTATTTTTTACAAAGTAGGCATAAGAAATGTATTTAAAATGATCGGTTATTATTTTTTGGTAACTTAATTGGACCCAGTACTACAAATAAATTAGTCACAGAAGAGCTGCAAATAAATATAGGTATTATAGCGTTTTAACAGTACCTAAATTAAAATCAAAAATATTAAAGAAAACACTAGAATAAATAGCGGCTTTGTAGAATTATCTTACTATTAATGTTATTTGACTTTTTGGAGGTAATTATTTTTGTTTTTTATTTTTTAATTTTTGAATAGGTTCTAAGATGTAATCATGTTTTCTTAATGACATTCCCCGATTATTCCTTGGATCTATGGATCTACCAATTCTGGCAACATTTAGTTTATATAAAACTTTTTTAATTTCTCCTTCATATTTTTACACCAGAAATCGTCTCTTTTTATTATATATTCCACTTTATGTGGATAATTGGGACCTGTCCATACACCAAAAATACATCCTTTTCGTCCTGTAATATGTAATTGGCCTTGTATTTGATAATACCATTGATGGTGGATATTAATGTTAAAATTATTGGTGTCTTTATTAAAAATCCAAAGGGTATTTTTTTCAATTTAATCGCCTCTTCTACCTGCATTTGATATGCAGCGTATGGATATTTTATTTCAACCACTAATTCGTCTCCTACAATGCCGTCTGGAGTAGCACTTACAAATTTAAAAATTATTATTTTGATTTAAAATGAACTAATTTGCAATATGTTAATATGTTATAGTTGAGATGTGAGTAAAAATATGAACTGATCGTTACGTACCTAAATATGGATATTTTTTATCAATAAAAATTCCACAATCTCTAATCACTATATTTTCCTGCTCCTGAAGCTGCAAAAGTGTCGTTTTTTCATACTTTTTGGCATGAGAAATAGGAGCAGCATTGACTAGTGGTTGGTAAATAATCCTTTTGACTAAAGGCTCACATAAAGTAGTAATTCGTCTAGTACACACTGCTTTAAAGTGTGAGGCCGTAATCATTTTTCTACGAATTTCAAGCCAAACCCTGCTACCCGCCTGTGACATAGTTTGTTCCTGAATTACATTTCTCTTAACGTCAGATGAAGGGAATTCGTATAAAAATTGAAGTTTTTTTACTTCATAAATATCTTGATCTAAATCCTTTTTGGTATTTCAAATTATATAATACAACTGCTGCAAAACATCTACTTTGGTAGAATAATTGATTCTTTTGCCACCTACAAACTTAGCGACTGTCGCATGAAATTGTTCCACAATATTACTATCAACATCATGTAATAGACTTCTGCTGTGATCTGACAAAGCATGTATAATTTGTAGAAGTCTTGTAAAAAATTCATGTTTAGATCTGAAATTGGTTATTTCGTTTTTGTTTTCATCTGTATGCTTCTAACAAAAGTAAATATCGCAGTTATCCGTAACGTACATGTTAGGCCAAGTTTTAACAGTAACGAGGCAAGTTCGTATGATGGAAAACCTTTTCCAACACATTCCTGTTATTTTCTGCTTATTATGTTCTAATTTAACAGATTTTCATCACACAAACTTGCCTCGTTACTGTTAAAAATCGGTCTAACATGTACGTTACAGATAACGTAAACGTTCAATCATAGCACCCAATGTCTATGTCTTTCTTTAAAAGAAAAACGTTATTAATAGTGCTAAGACTATTTTCTTTTCTATAAGAAACTGCCTTTGTAACAGATGTTCTTAAACGAAGATTGTTTTGACTAACTACTTTTTTTAGTTTTATTGGAAAATTCACAAATAACTTTCTCTTTTAGGCTCAAAATTTTACTAAATACGTTCAAATCTTCAATTCTCCGGTATAACTAAATAAATTGCCGATCCATTTCCTATGATAGGGGAAATGTGACTCGACGACCCGTTCTTGGAATTTTGAAGGTAGGGGTATAATAGGAGTAATATGCCGACAAATTAGTTCTCATGAACGGAGCAATAACTCTTAAGGTTTTTTAAAACTGGCAACAACTAAGGTTACATATATCAAATAACGTAACAGATTTGATTGAACGTAACAGATTTGACACCCAACGTGTTTACACGTTATTTTTGAGTATAAATAAATTTAGTTAATAAATAATCGAATTAAATTACAGGTTTTGAGCTTACATTAAATTGTAATTAGATGAAACAAAATGGATTCTATGTATTTTGAGGTGATCTTTTCGAAAAAAGGCAAAACAAAATGTAGCAGTTTTTCGAAAGTGCCGAAATTTTGGATTTTGTCAATTTTTCAATTTTGCGCAGGCGCATGTCGGAAATAAATCAATATTTTTTAAACGCAATTTACGACATTTGAAAGCTTAGGAAAAATCCTAATTTTTATGTCTCTTGAGAAATTTTGATCCGATGCACCGTTCTCGCGGTATGGAAAAATTTAATTTGTTAAATGTTCAAACACTAAATTCTTTATAACATTGTTAAAAATTAAGATATTTGAAAAAACAAAAATGCGTTTTGAACTTAAGGGATGTGACTAGTGATTCCCAAAAGGGGACAAGAGAAATCCCAAAATTGGGCATATGGCGGAAGGGCAAAATGCACCGCGGTCCAAATTTCATTGTTTGCCTATAACGGCCAAACTATTTAATTTTTTTTAATGCCACTTACAAATCTTACTCTTAAATGTGAAATCTTATGTGTGTGTGAATTTCACCGACATCGGACTATAATTGGCTAAGATATCAAACAATTAAATAATTTTTTTTTCCTTAAAAAAAAATTTGAAGTGGCATAAAAATGCCAAAAATGCACCCAATGGCTCGAAACTTTTTTTTTTGAGTACTGTATTGTGTTCAGAATACGATTACATTACGGAAAATTCTGCAAATATATTTTATCTAATTTTTTGACCACTGTTCATTGAGTGACGACCAAAAAACACGGTTTTTGAGAAAAGTTGCCTAAAATTGACAATTTTTAGTTTTTTTGTCTGAAAATTAAACAAACCCAAATTTCATGTCTTCTAAATGTGTATACAAAGTTTAAAGTGTGTATGTTTCTTCTAAGTTGTAGAATTCTCCCGACAAAAGTCCCATTACACGCGCTCCGCGGGATCCAAAACTCGTGTATACACTACATTACTGTAATTTGATTTTTTTGCGTTTTCCAGTTTTAAATTTCTTACATATCTAAACTTATTTGGCTTAAAATTTATTAAATTGTATTTTACTGACTTGTTATAAGACGTTTCTTGAGTTTTGTGCAAAATATAGAATTACCAGATATTAGCGAACAAAAAGCAAGCTTATCACCAAGTTGGAACTTACACTCAGGCTTAGGATTAATTTCCTAACATTTTTAAAGTATACCTATTTGTGTATTTTTTTGTGCTCTTTTCGATGGCGAAGTTAGTTTTTCAAATATATTTTTTTTGTTAGATGTTTTCGGAAAACCCGGAAAAAATCATATGGGAAAAAAATTAAAAAAAAATTACGCCTCTGGTTTCCTGCGAATTCCCGAAAAATTATGTCAGATTTCGCCGCGGGACTTATTTTATTTGAAAGCCAACAAAAAAATACGCAACTTCTCTCATGGGCACATATGTCTAACATTTATAATTTCGCCACAAATTCATCGCAAATTTCATGTCCATGGTTCTGATAAAAAAAACGAAAAAAACGACTTTTTGGTAAAAGCACTTCTGGCTGCGAGAAATTCGCCATTAAAACTACCTGTGCAATGAATTTCCGAACTATTTTTGCCTCCTCTTTCGAATGGTGCAATTATTTTCACTATCGGAATGATACTTGCCCAGATAATTAGCATTTTTAGAATGGAAAATTCTGGAATACTCGGTTTTTCCTAATTTAAAAAAAATTGAAAAACTGCTACATCTTTTTTTTTTTTTCGGAAAGATCACATCAAAATACACAAGGTACTTTTTGTTTCATCCAATTACAAATTAATGTAAGCTCGAAGGGGCTTTTTTTCGTTATTTAATTAAAACTAGTGTTTTTATAACTAAATAAACTGTTTAAATAAATCAACAAACGTCACATTATATACCTGGAACGTATTTTTTAAGTTTTTAGAGTTTTTGGTAGGTATGCTTTTAATGAATGTTATTAGTTGTAAGTGTAAAATTAGTATTTAATGTTTGTTGGCCCTAAAACATACATTTGCAGAAAAGTTCTACCGCGTCGTTTCAAAGATAAGTAAGCAAAAGTTGTAGGCGGTACAATTCATATTTTTTTAATTTTAAATAATATGAGTTTCGGTACATTAGGTGCATTATTAGAGAAACAACGAATATATTAAAAAGCAAACCATCTTAACATATTATTTATTAAACCATTCAAACAGTTAATCTTCTTTTTTATCAGAGGATCTTCAGTTGTTCTGTGTCCCATTCTAAGTGAGACACCCTGTATACATTTATAATTGTTTGTTTTTGTACGAGTGTTAATGATTAATAGTAGCTGAAACACAAATTTTGAAATAAATAAATTATTTTACAAATTTAAAAAATTATAAAATGTTCTTTGTTAGCAATAACTATTTTTTTTTTCTCATATTCTAGCACTTATTATGATTATATCTTCAAAAGTGGGGTTGGATCAAATGCATTGAAATAAACAAAATTGTAAATATAAAATAGCAGTCTCAACTTTATTAAATTGAATGGACTAGTTAAAAAAAGTTTAAACGAGCTCTTGGTATTAACGCAAAATTTAACTTGACCCCAGGACAGTCACATTTAATCTAAAACAATTGACTACAGCTGTACTCTTGTTAATTTAGTCAATTCAACAACATGCAGTGGCGTTTAATACTGCTTTTTAAAAGTAGGTGCATCTTAAGTGAAATTTTCGTATTTTGTTTGGTATTTTTAAGTAAAAAAACAAAAATTCTGATTTTTTTTTTAATAAAATAACTTCCTAATACATTTTTTTTATTTGGAATATTCGTTACACAATAAGCAAAAGTCATTTGCCTAATTTTATTTTTTAATTTTTTTTTAATTTGGTGTTATCTGTATCAACCATGGAGGAAGGATTATTAAGAGTTGCCGTTTCTTTGTAGAAATTTGGCAACATGGTTGCTTGCAGCGACCTGTGGGGGGGAGGAGTAGAACTAATCTTACTCTGTCGGTAATGTAGTTACCAGCAGTATTACCATCAACTCTTACTCTGTCCTTAATGCAGTTACCCGTAATTTTATATTTAATTTGGAAAATGGCGGGTTTTTAAAAGCAGAATTTACTTTTGCAATTATTTTCCAACTAATTCAAAATATTGGTAGTAATTTTTTTAATTTTTAGTGAAATAAAAAACATGTACGTGTAGCTAAAATATGTTCCTCTGGAGGCACTTTTTAAAAATTTAATAAAATTTTGATGGCAATAAATCGCAAAATTTTGTTTTTATAAAGATTTCAAAAATTGAGAAAATAATTAAATCAAATTTCGGAAAACTGGCTCCAGAAAAACAGACATTTCACATTTACCTGAAGGTACATATTTTTCATTCACTAAAAAGTAAAATTAAACTATAGAAATATGTATGGCTCTATTTCGTATTGTTTAGAAAAAGATAATTGCTTAAGTAAATTTTCCTCTTAATTATAATTAAAATTTTCTTTTTTTATTAGCTGTTTGTAACAATTATGAAATGCTCAAAAAAAATGTAAAATTCTATGACAAATGATTATGAGGGATAAAATAAATATGATACAAAGTTTTATATAATTATATTTACTAAAAATTCACAAGAAAAATAAATAAAAAATATATCAAAGAGATGGCAATACAAAAAATTATTTTTTATGCACTTTTACCCCCATACAAGCAAACTTATGCGAAGCAAGAATGTCTATTTTTTTTTTGTTTCATCGGCTTCAACTGCTAAGGTTATTTCGCCTCGTGTTCTGTGTAGGCTTTGTTACTGTTTCCCAGCGCCACTTTAGGAAGAGCACTGTTAATTATTATTTACTATGGCGCTCCCAGACGTCTTATAAATGATTCTTTAAGAAAGTTACTCTAATATCACAAACATTACATTACTATTTCGGTACGTTAACAATCTTTGGCTAACAAAAATCAGAAATTGCACAAGAAATAATTAATTTACTTGATATGAAAACTAATGCCTGAGTAAATAAATTTTTAAAATAAACTAAAAACAAAACAACGAATTCTTCTTGAATCTTAGGAAACAAGACAAAAGCAACCATCCATATAAACTGAAACAGAAAAACATTAAATGCAGTAACTTGAAATCATTTTGTTTGTCTTTTAGATATTGCAGCAGCCCTCATACTATCATTATAATACTTTCTTATTATTAATAGTAGAGTTTTAAGAGTAAAGTTTTAACTAAATGAGAAGACGTCTGTTTTACGTTCTTTATATGTAAACCAGAGACGGCTTGTAGCCTAGTCTGCGAGGAGGCTGGCTCACTCTATATACTTTACACAAATATATATTTCTATTAGAATACCATGTAATATTTCTGCTTTTTGTATTCTTATAGACATATATTTTTATTAAGTATATAGGGTGTGCCTTTTAAAAGTAGTCTCCTCATAGACTAGGCCACGAGTCGCCTCTGATGTAAACCATTTAAAATCAACATGGTCTGGCAAAAAATTTAATTTCTTGAATTATGTTGTCAATATGACCCAAAAGTGGTAAAACTATTTCATGAATTTTTGAAAGAAATTCAATAACATTTCTTTGTACATAAATAAAACGTCTTTTATCATCTTCTTTAAAATAAGTAAAAGTATCGATGGTATTCTAACATGTTTGTAAATTAACTTTACACTCTTTGCAGTCAAAACTATTAAGTTTCTTAATAAACCCTGCAACATAACTAGTGGCCTGACTCAAATTTTGCTTCATTTATTAATTTTGTATATATTATTAAAATGAACTTTATCTTCACAGGACTCTATTTGGAGGTGTGATAACAATATTACTAAGTTCTACTATCTTCGGTATATCTGGTTTTGAGGATGCTAAAGCAAGGCAAAGCAAATCTTTAAGCAGTCTTGAACGATTTGTGTTTGTAAACGATTTTGTATCAAAATATGATTTTCACATAATGTATAATGATTGGTTGTAAGTGGAATGAGTGGAATGTTTAAAATACGACACCATTCCTTTCTTTGATCAATATCAGAAGGAAATTTAAAAATGTTTGTTCTTAAAATTTACGTTTGAAATGGGCCTTATAAAATGTACTATAACAATTAGAAATTATGCGTTTATAATGAATTCTACCTGGTAAAGACATGTTAAAGCATCAAAATACCTTTACTTGATTTTAAATAATCCTAAATAACTTATATATAAAAAAATAAATAAAGTAGTTCCACTCACATGTTTTCGTAGACAACCAAAACCATAACATAACCATACATTTGTTTGATTTTGATGTTATTTGTTGACAGCGTGGCGGGGCCCGCTATAGCAGGCAGCCAGCAGTCATGCAGCGGACAGAAGCCATCTTCACATAGTACAAATAACTAAGTGAAGGCATGTTTTTTTTAGTTTGTTGTAATATATGAAGTAAAATTTTTGAAACAACACTTTTTGTGTGTTACTGAACAAGATGTTATTAAAATAATTAATGTGCTTTACATTTTAATACAATTTTGCTATTGTAAAACGGACTTCAGAGCACCCAAGCGCGGAGTTTGATGCGCAGAAACGTGTTGCATATGATATAAACCCCCGTGGTATCGACTACTTAGGTTATTAGCCGCGTGTTCTGTGTAGGCTTTGTTACTGTTTCCCACCACCATTTAAAAACCCTCACTGTTAATTAGAACCCAGTGCATGGTCGAGTGTAAAGAGTATAGAATGCCAAGTATTATAAATGTTTAATCTAGTCCAAAAACCGGTCATATTGGGTATAATCACATATGAGCAGATAATTCTTAATGCCAACTTTCCCACAGGTGCCTGACTAGTAACAACTGGATATCACGTCCATAACATTCATTGGTCTAATCCTAGAAAGGGCATGACTTGATGAGTCGCGTCACTGTCTTCAGCATCATAATAATAATAATAAATCGTCAAGTTTCAGTATAACTGTAAATATATACATATATAAAGTAGATGAAAAGGTAAAGTTTAACTTGTGCTGATTTACATATGCTTTTTATACTTCGCACAAACATTTGCTCATTTAGTGAAGCAATTCTTGATTAAATTACGTGGCTATATGAAAGTCACTATACCCACCCTGGGCATTGCAAAGTCAAGGTAAAAATAATGGGTTTTGTTCAAATTTTGCCCGGTAGAACTATTTAAAACTTTATTTACACTATACCACACTACAAGTAAAAGCAATCGTATTAAATAAATTCAAATACGCACTGCAAACCCCGAACAAAATACAAAAATCGGTTATTTTAGATTAATTGGATATTTTCAATATTTTAGAAAATATTATATTCGATTTTAATTAATCGATTACAATATTATACTGTTTTCAAACACTACAACTATTAACTAACTTGCTGTTCTCTAGTGATAAATAAATAATCGATTCATAAAAGTAATCGATTATTTAAAAAAACAATTAATCAAAAATAATCGAAAAAATCGAAAAGAATCGAAAAGAATCGAAAAGAATCGAAAAGAATCGAAAAGAATCGAAAAGAATCGAAAAGAATCGAAAAGAATCGAAAAGAATCGAAAAGAATCGAAAAGAATCGAAAAGAATCGAAAAGAATCGAAAAGAATCGAAAAGAATCGAAAAGAATCGAAAAGAATCGAAAAGAATCGAAAAGAATCGAAAAGAATCGAAAAGAATCGAAAAGAATCGAAAAGAATCGAAAAGAATCGAAAAGAATCGAAAAGAATCGAAAAGAATCGAAAAGAATCGAAAAGAATCGAAAAGAATCGAAAAGAATCGAAAAGAATCGAAAAGAATCGAAAAGAATCGAAAAGAATCGAAAAGAATCGAAAAGAATCGAAAAGAATCGAAAAGAATCGAAAAGAATCGAAAAGAATCGAAAAGAATCGAAAAGAATCGAAAAGAATCGAAAAGAATCGAAAAGAATCGAAAAGAATCGAAAAGAATCGAAAAGAATCGAAAAGAATCGAAAAGAATCGAAAAGAATCGAAAAGAATCGAAAAGAATCGAAAAGAATCGAAAAGAATCGAAAAGAATCGAAAAGAATCGAAAAGAATCGAAAAGAATCGAAAAGAATCGAAAAGAATCGAAAAGAATCGAAAAGAATCGAAAAGAATCGAAAAGAATCGAAAAGAATCGAAAAGAATCGAAAAGAATCGAAAAGAATCGAAAAGAATCGAAAAGAATCGAAAAGAATCGAAAAGAATCGAAAAGAATCGAAAAGAATCGAAAAGAATCGAAAAGAATCGAAAAGAATCGAAAAGAATCGAAAAGAATCGAAAAGAATCGAAAAGAATCGAAAAGAATCGAAAAGAATCGAAAAGAATCGAAAAGAATCGAAAAGAATCGAAAAGAATCGAAAAGAATCGAAAAGAATCGAAAAGAATCGAAAAGAATCGAAAAGAATCGAAAAGAATCGAAAAGAATCGAAAAGAATCGAAAAGAATCGAAAAGAATCGAAAAGAATTGGATTGTGATACCTGAGCCGGTTGTGTGTTCGTAGTGCGGTGTGTGTTTTATGTACATTTTACCAGGCGCAAAATGGATTATGATAAACAATTTAATTACACATTTTGTGGTTAGTAATGTAAGAAACAATCGCCCATGAATTGAATTAATGTTTTGCACACCCTTTAGTCCATTTCATATGTGGTTGGGCTCGTGTATGTTTTATTTAAATTTTTTTTTTTAGAATTCTCTAGTGACGCAATCAATTGTTCAAAAGTATTTACATTTTTAAAATTTTTTTCACCTGTCCTATATATTCTTATTTTTAAAACATGATGCATAAATAGGTTACTAGATAAACTTATTTTGTGTTTTCTACGGCTTTTGCAAATGTCTCTAATATGAAATATATCTGTATGCAAACTTGTATTAGTATCCCAGTTTTAAAGTTTATTATACCGGGTGTCCGAGCGAAAAAATTTAAATGGAATTATTTCTGGTGTTTTAAAATATATCGACTTGAAATTTTGGAAGGTCATTAAGGAAGTAGGGGGTAAATTAATAGTGTATAAGATTCCACTCCAACGTGATATCTGCCGCCCCCAGCCACCCCCGGTTCAAAAGTTTAAATGACACCCTGTATTTTTTTTTACATATTCTGAAAGAGCGTAGTTTTTTAGTATCTCTATGTGAAAAAATTACTTAATTACATAATGAACTTTGAAAATAATTACAGCTAAAGGTTCAGATAACAGATATTCAAATATCGAAAGCAAAAAATAATAGCAAGCCATGAAAGCTGCTTCGTTGCTTGAACTGTCAAATAATATTGTTTGTGACACTTCTGTTTACTCGTTAGCACAAAAGTTTTCGAAAAAATTTGACTTAGTTTAAATTAAATAGCTAGAAAAATAGAAAAATGGTTTACAGTTTGGAAGAAAGAACTGAAATTGTAGTTTTATATGGGATTGCAAACAGAAACTATTCGCAGACGGCAGCATTATTTAACGAAAACCATCCCAACAAAAATGTATCTGCTGTTTATGTAATTAATCTAATACAAAAATTTGTTGAAACTGGATCGGTAAATAATAAAAAACGTGATATGAATAATCGTGAAGCACGAGATGAAGCAACGCAAGTTGCAGTTCTTGGTCACGTAAATTTAGACCCACAGCTTTCAGTTAGAAAATTATCAGAAGCTTCGGAAGTGGCAAAAACAACGTGCCATAAAATATTAAAATTAAATAAAATGCATCCTTTTAAAATACAGCTTCCTCAAGAGTTGGGCGACGATGACTTTGATAGAAGAGTCCAATTTTGTGAAACTATGACAGGCATGATTCGGCAAAATAGAAATATTTTGCGAAATATTTGTTTCAGTGACGAAAGTTGCTTTTCCTTAAATGGTTTCGTAAATAGACACAATTGTCGATATTGAAGCGATGTTAATCCCCACGTTTTCCGAGAAGGCCATACGCAACGTCCCCAAAAAATTAATGTATGGGCTGGAATTCTAAATAACCAAATAATTGGTCCAATTTTCTATCACGAGAATTTAACTGGGCCTAGATATCTCGAGTTTTTAGAAGAATTAATACATCCTCTTATCATTCTGTGCTTAGAAGAAAACTTAGATCAAATGCAGGAGGATCAGTTATACTTTCAGCAAGATGGAGCTCCCCCTCATTACTGTTTAGAAGTAAGGCAATATTTAAATACCGTTTTTCCAGGACAATGGATAGGTCGTAGGGGTCCTATTGAATGGCCAGCTCGCTCCCCAGACTTGACCTCACTGGATTTCTTTTTATGGGGACATTTGAAGTCTGTTGTTTACAGGACACCACCACAATCCATTGATGATTTGCGTAATAGAATCATAGAGGAATGTAGAGATTTAACACCACATGTCTTTGAAAATATTCGGAACGCTTTCGAGAATAGACTGTACTATTGTTTAAATGTAAACGGTAAACATTTTGAACATTTAATTTAACTAAAAAAATAAAAAGAGTCCTTACTTTAGTTTATAAAGCGAAATTTTGTTGGTCTATAAGAATACCTATTTTTGTGATAAGTTGTATTTTTTTGTGATAAGTTATATTTTTTTGGATAATTAGATTTTTTTTGTTTCTATCTGCTTTAATTATTTCGAAATTTGTCTACTGTCCAAGGTTACTAGTTCTTTTTATTAATATCTGGTATCTGAACCTTTAGCTGTAAATATCTTTCGAAGTTTATTATGTAATTAAGTAATTTTTTCACATAGAGATACTAAAAAAACTACGCTCTTTCAGAATATGTAACAAAAATAGAGGGTGTCATTTAAACTTTTGAACCGGGGGTGGGTGGGGGCGGCAGATATCACGTTAGAGTGGTATCTTATACACTATTAATTTACCCCCTGCTTCCTTAATGTGTGTGTGTGTGTGTGTGTGTGTGTGTGTGTGTGTGTGTGTGTGTGTGTGTGTGTGTGTGTGTGTGTGTGTGTGTGTGTGTGTGTGTGTGTGTGTGTGTGTGTGTGTGTGTGTGTGTGTGTGTGTGTGTGTGTGTGTGTGTGTGTGTGTGTGTGTGTGTGTGTGTGTGTGTGTGTGTGTGTGTGTGTGTGTGTGTGTGTGTGTGTGTGTGTGTGTGTGTGTGTGTGTGTGTGTGTGTGTGTGTGTGTGTGTGTGTGTGTGTGTGTGTGTGTGTGTGTGTGTGTGTGTGTGTGTGTGTGTGTGTGTGTGTGTGTGTGTGTGTGTGTGTGTGTGTGTGTGTGTGTGTGTGTGTGTGTGTGTGTGTGTGTGTGTGTGTGTGTGTGTGTGTGTGTGTGTGTGTGTGTGTGTGTGTGTGTGTGTGTGTGTGTGTGTGTGTGTGTGTGTGTGTGTGTGTGTGTGTGTGTGTGTGTGTGTGTGTGTGTGTGTGTGTGTGTGTGTGTGTGTGTGTGTGTGTGTGTGTGTGTGTGTGTGTGTGTGTGTGTGTGTGTGTGTGTGTGTGTGTGTGTGTGTGTGTGTGTGTGTGTGTGTGTGTGTGTGTGTGTGTGTGTGTGTGTGTGTGTGTGTGTGTGTGTGTGTGTGTGTGTGTGTGTGTGTGTGTGTGTGTGTGTGTGTGTGTGTGTGTGTGTGTGTGTGTGTGTGTGTGTGTGTGTGTGTGTGTGTGTGTGTGTGTGTGTGTGTGTGTGTGTGTGTGTGTGTGTGTGTGTGTGTGTGTGTGTGTGTGTGTGTGTGTGTGTGTGTGTGTGTGTGTGTGTGTGTGTGTGTGTGTGTGTGTGTGTGTGTGTGTGTGTGTGTGTGTGTGTGTGTGTGTGTGTGTGTGTGTGTGTGTGTGTGTGTGTGTGTGTGTGTGTGTGTGTGTGTGTGTGTGTGTGTGTGTGTGTGTGTGTGTGTGTGTGTGTGTGTGTGTGTGTGTGTGTGTGTGTGTGTGTGTGTGTGTGTGTGTGTGTGTGTGTGTGTGTGTGTGTGTGTGTGTGTGTGTGTGTGTGTGTGTGTGTGTGTGTGTGTGTGTGTGTGTGTGTGTGTGTGTGTGTGTGTGTGTGTGTGTGTGTGTGTGTGTGTGTGTGTGTGTGTGTGTGTGTGTGTGTGTGTGTGTGTGTGTGTGTGTGTGTGTGTGTGTGTGTGTGTGTGTGTGTGTGTGTGTGTGTGTGTGTGTGTGTGTGTGTGTGTGTGTGTGTGTGTGTGTGTGTGTGTGTGTGTGTGTGTGTGTGTGTGTGTGTGTGTGTGTGTGTGTGTGTGTGTGTGTGTGTGTGTGTGTGTGTGTGTGTGTGTGTGTGTGTGTGTGTGTGTGTGTGTGTGTGTGTGTGTGTGTGTGTGTGTGTGTGTGTGTGTGTGTGTGTGTGTGTGTGTGTGTGTGTGTGTGTGTGTGTGTGTGTGTGTGTGTGTGTGTGTGTGTGTGTGTGTGTGTGTGTGTGTGTGTGTGTGTGTGTGTGTGTGTGTGTGTGTGTGTGTGTGTGTGTGTGTGTGTCGCATAACTCATGAACCGATACACAGAAAAACACTAAATTTTAAACTTAAGCTTTATTCCAGCTTCTTATGAACTGATTAAATTTTGGGCAGAGTCGGAACACCTGGGGGGGTACTTTATAGGTGGTCATTTTTATATTTTATGGAATAAATCTGTTATTTACGTTTGGAGAAGAACATTCTTCAAATAAAAGTTACTTTTATTATGAAAGTTGTTGAACTAAAAGTTGTTTGCGATATCGATCTCTATAATTTTTGTTTATACATGATTTTTATAAAATGGACCGTAATGGAAAAGTGCTAAATTTAAATTTTTCAGTATTTTCGTTCTCAATGTGTGTTGGACACATCAGATTTTTTAGATATTACTACGAGAAAATGTTTTATTATTTTAGGGCTCCGTCAAATATTTCGCTTCCCAAAAGGGTTCCGCCGCTAAAAAAGTTTGAGAAACACTGCTCTAGAGTAACACAGATTTAATCTATGCAACGTATTTACTTTAAGAGTGAGGTATACTATCAAAAGTTTACATATTACCAATTTATTTGGGGTTGAGGGGGTTTGGTCGACCTATTTAATAACAACAATTAAAGTGGTTTAATAGGGACTATTAAAACTTGCAAATGTCCATCATTAAACCATTTATTAAAAGTTATTAATTTATTAACTAAACGCTATTAGGTTGTTCAATACCTATCATTACGCTGTTTAATAATGACTATTGAATTATTTAATTTGTCTATTAAACTGTATAATACCTGTTATTAAATTATTTACTGTTAAGCAAATTTTTTTATTAGTTGCTTCTGCCAGCAACTCTCATCCAAGAACAAAAGTTTAATATGTGATATTAATCAGTTTATCTGTCTCATATAGTATTAAAAACTTTAATACCTACTATTAAAAGTTTAATACCCACTAGCAAAGTTTTTTTTCGGTGTATAAAAGGAAATTAAGTATAAGGGGTTAAAGAAAAGGTCCTTTATTTCTCACAAGTCAATTTTAATTGGCGACCGGTTTCGAAGCTATTACTTCATCATCAGGCACACCTAAATGGAATGTCAAGGAGTCAGTTGTAATAAAAACAATTATAAAAGTATGAACGGACATTAACATATACAAAATAACAGAAAAAACACAAAAGAAAATTAAACAATGACCTTGACTATTTCCATAAAGGAAGTGCTACATAAAGTTTAACAAACGAGTTAAAAAGTCATGTAATACCTACAATATTATTTTTTAAAAAATATTTTTAGGTTAGGTTAAACCGCGAGATGTCTGATTGAATAAATTAATAATTAAAACACATGTAAGACAATTATTAACTAAACAACACAAAATAGTTTTTACAAACACAAACAGTTAAAAATTTTTAAAGAATGTAACGTTAATTACAAATGAAAAGTAAAAATGAGATTATCAGACTCCCATGACATCTATCTAGATTTTAACGAATTAGTGCCGTAAACTGTAAATTTTAAATTTAGCGGATAAATAGTGTATTAAAAAAGGTGTTATTTACTGAAAGTGAGTATAGGTGGCGGTGGCACAATAATATTAAATTGGGAATGAGAAAGTAAAAAATACTAATAAGAAAAATAGAACACTAAACAAGAAAATATGAAAAGTCATATCTAAAAGTGAAAATTGAAGCAGATAATCAAAAGAAAAATTGCTGTTACAGGAAAACGGAAACTAAGTTGACAAGTACGAATGTCAAAAAAGAAAAGTCAAATTTTGGCGTATGACAACCAAGTGGGAGAATTTGAATAAGCCAATTAAAGGAAACATTTAACATGAAAAATGCGAGTGGGCAAAAATTAATGGAAACAGAGAAGAAAATCTAAATTGGGAGAAGTTCATTAATTTGTGGTAAGTAACTGATTGAAGATCAAATGAGTGGGGGTGGGTACAAGTCAGAAATTAATTTAAATAAGAGCAGAAAACGTTGGGGTACTATAAATTGAATTTGTGCATTCAGAGAGCAAGAGGGACCAGATTTAATATTTTTTAAAATTTCCAGGTTCTCAAAGTTATTCAGAAGGGATTTATTAGAAGTCATATGCAAAATGTCGAAGCCAATGCTAGAATCAAAATCGTGACCAGTGTCTAACAAATGAGCAGTAAAGTAAGAAAAACCAGTAGTGTTAGTGTTAAGACAGCGTGTGTGCTCTTTCAGGCGTATTTTAAAATTACGAAAGGTCCTTCCCAGATATGAGCATGGACAGTTTAAACAAGTTAGTTTGTAAACACCAGACTGATCCATAGGATCAATTTTATCCTTATTCCTAACAAAGAGGCTACTGATGGAGTTGGACGTTCTAAAGCTAATTGTGAAGGAATCTTTGAACAAGTTGGCTATACGATATGAGAATTTTCCAATAAAAGTAAGTGAAACATACTTACGATTATCTGCTTAAATATTGGGAAGGGGGTTAATTATGTAACTATTGTTCTGATTACGTTTATTCTGTTTTATATGAAGCATTTTGTCTATTAAGTTCGATCATAATTGTGACTATTAGCAATTTGTTTGATAACATTGGGTTCTTTATTAAAGTTATCTACTGATAGAGGTACTTTCTGAAGACGTTCCAAGTAACAATTAAAAGCTGGTAACTTATGTGTAACTGGGTGATTGGA
The DNA here is from genome assembly GCA_927349885.1 of Psylliodes chrysocephalus. NCBI lineage: Eukaryota > Metazoa > Arthropoda > Insecta > Coleoptera > Chrysomelidae > Psylliodes > Psylliodes chrysocephalus. The sequence goes on from OV651819.1 coordinate 83,097,230, forward strand.
TAAATTATCAATAACAACCTCTGTGTGAGTAGGTTTTCTAAATATCTTAAATTCCAACTTAAGATCTTTACAATGGGATATAGTTAAATCAAGGAAATTGATAGATTTGTTGTTTTCTATCTCTAATGTAAATTTGATGTTACTATGTATGGTGTTTATATAATTTAGGAAGTTATTTAACTTATCCAGATCACCAGTCCATAGTATCAGTATGTCATCAACATATCTATGATAGAATTTAATAACTGAGCAAAAAGGATTGTTGTTTAATATATTGTTATTCTCAAAATTATGCATAAAGATGTCTGCAAGTATAGGAGATAAAGGTGAACCCATAGCTAATCCTGTTGTCTGTGTAAAAATGTAAAAATAGATAAAGACAAGTAAGATTTGATGTATTCTAAAACCTCTGGGATAGGTACATTAGTAAAAAGATTTGATACGTCTAACGAAACTAAGTAATCTGTGTAAATGAATATGAACATCTTTGATTTTTTCTATCAATTGTACACTGTTCTTTACTGTATGAACAAAATGATCTTTGTAGTGTTCTTTAAGAATATCATTAAGCCATTTTGAGGTGCAATATGTTGGGGAATTGACGAAGGACACCACAGGCCTTATTGGCATTTCATCATAAACATTAAATTTATTTAGTGGGTTATATTGATAGTTGTAAAATCGTTAGTATTTAAGAAGTTGTAAACTTTAGAAAGATAATCAAATCTGTTCATTACAATGAGACAATTTCCTTTGTCAGCTTTGGTTAATATTAAATCGTTGTTTTTGATTTTTATAGAGATGCTTTTAGTTAATTTATCATTGAAAGAACCTGAGGTCAAAGTATTGTTAGGCAAATTAATATTTTCTTTTTCTTTTTTAAGCAAATTGATTACATCATTTCTAAGCAAGTCTTTATTAGCTAAATCAAAGTTTTGTAAAATTGATTCTGTTTCAACCGCTAATAGTTCTAAATTGTTTTTATAAGAATTATTGTTTTTAATTAAAGGATTGAACTTAATACCCTTTTTAAGTAACTCAAATTCTTCAACAGTAAAAACACAATCAGAATAATTTATGAGAGGTGTATGGAAATTAACAAAATGATCATGTATGGACTGTGATTGATTATGTTTAATATCTCCTATACTTGCAGACATCTTTATGCATAATTTTGAGAATAACAATATATTAAACAACAATCCTTTTTGCTCAGCTATTAAATTCTATCATAGATATGTTGATGACATACTGATACTATGGACTGGTGATCTGGATAAGTTAAATAACTTCCTAAATTATATAAACACCATACACAGTAACATCAAATTTACATTAGAGATAGAAAACAACAAATCTATCAACTTCCTTGATTTAACTATATCCCATTGTAAAGATCTTAAGTTGGAATTTAACATATTTAGAAAACCTACTCACACAGGGGTTGTTATTGATAATTTATCCAATTACCCAGTTACACATAAGTTAGCAGCTTTTAATTGTTACTTGGAACGTCTTCTGAAAGTATCTCTATCAGTAGATAACTTTAATAAAGAACTCAATGTTATCAAACAAATTGCTAATAGTCACAATTTTGATCAGAACTTAATAGATAAAATGCTTAATAGAAAACAGAATAAACGTAATCAGAACAATAGTTACATAATTAACTATCCTTCCCAATATTTAAGCAGATAATCGTAAGTATGTTTCACTTACTTTTATTGGAAAACTATCATATCGTATAGCCAACTTGTTCAAAGATTCCTTCAGAATTAGCTTTAGAACGTCTAACTCCATCAGTAGCCTCTTTGTTAGGAATAAGGATAAAATTGATCCTATGGATCAGTCTGGTGTTTACAAACTAACTTGTTTAAACTGTCCATGCTCATATGTGGGAAGAACCTTTCGTAATTTTAAAATACGCCTGAAAGGGCACACACGCTGTCTTAACACTAACACTACTGGTTTTTCTCACTTTACTGCTCATTTGTTAGACACTGGTCACGATTTTGATTCTAGCATTGGTTTCGACATTTTGCATATGACTTCTAATAAATTCCTTCTGAATAACTTTGAGAACCTGGAAATTTTAAAAAATATTAAATCTGGTTCCTCTTGCTCTCTGAATGCACAAATTCAATTTATTAGTACCCCAACGTTTTCTGCTCTTATTTAAATTAATTTCTGACCTGTACCCCCACTCATTTGATCTTCAATCAGTTACTTACCACAAATTAATGAACTTCTCCCAATTTAGATTTTCTTCTCTGTTTCCATTAATTTTTGCCCATTCGCATCTTCTATTAAATGTTTCCTTTAATTGGCCCTTTCAAATTCTCCCACTTGGTTGTCATACGCCAAAATTTGACTTTTCTTTTTTGACATTCGTACTTGTCAACTTAGTTTCCGTTTTCCTGTTACAGTAATTTTTCTTTTATCTGCTTCAATTTTCACTTTTACATATGAATTTTCATATTTTCTTGTTTAGTGTTCTATTTTGCTTATTAGTATTTTTTTACTTTCTCATTCCCAATTTAATATTATTGTGCCACCGCCACCTATACTCACTTTCAGTAAATAACACCTTTTTAGTACACTATTTATCCGCCAAATTTAAAATTTACAGTTTACTGCACTAATTCGTTAAAATCTAGATAGATGTCATGGGAGTCTGATAATCTCATTTTTACTTTTCATTTGTAATTAACGTTATATTCTTTAAATTTTTTTAACTGTTTGTGCTTATAAAAACTATTTTGTGTTGTTTAGTTAATAATTGTCTTACATGTGTTTTAATTATTAATTTATTCAATCAGACATCTCCCGGTTTAACCTAACCTAAAAATATTTTTTAAAAAATCCTATTGTAGGTATTATATGACTTTTTAACTCGTCTGTTAAACTTTATGTAGCACTTCCCTTATGGAAATAGTCAAGGTGAGTCAAGGTCATTGTTTAATTTGCTTTTGTGTTTTTTCTGTTATTTTGTATATGTTAATGTCCGTTCATACTTTTATAATTGTTTTTATTACAACTGACTCCTTGACATTCCATTTAGATGTGCCTGATGATAAAGTAATAGCTTCGAAATCGGTCGCCAATTAAAATTGACTTGTGAGAAATAAAGGACCTTTTCTTTAACCCCTTATACTTAATCCCTACTACTCACATATGGCTACCCTCACTCCAAATATAAAAGGAAAGTATAACGGAAAATGGCTACTGACCGTTAGTATTTGTAGTTTTGGCAGAGGAATTTAAGTTTTTGTTATGTAATAGGCCGCGATTTATTTTTAGTTAGATAAAATCATATTTATGAATGCAAACGAAAAGATTATACACATAAATCTTGATAATAATCTATATATTATTTTACGTTTAATTTTATTTCATCTTTTTGTCAATTTAAATACCATTGTTAAGAATTTGTTGCCGTGGGGAATGAGATTGTTGAAATAAATTACTTAAATATTTTTATTAGCCCATATTTTACTATTGTAAATGATATTATTATTTGTAGAAAGACTGTCACCACCATTCTAACATAATAAAATAATTAAAATATTAGCACGGCCATTTAAATTCTTAACTGCAATAATTAATGTAGATATCTAATGTCACGTTTTCATTCTTTGTTGATGGTTTCAGAGCATTCATTGAAGTAAACAATAGTATAATGTATAATGATACTATGATGAGTATCATTTTATGAAAAAGTACTATTTCATCTAGGTCAATGAAAATGAAAATATCACCGAAAAAAAAAAAAAAGATTAAATACTTACTGTAATTATTGTATGGAAGCTTTTATTGTTAATTGTTTTTAAAATGAAATGTTATTGTCGAATTATATTGAATGCAGAATAGTCTATTTAAATGAATAGAAATTTAATTATTTCATTCAAAAAAAGTTAAAGATACGTTGATATATCTACACTTACTTTATTTTTATTAAAAATCTGATGTGTCAAACACATTTAAGAAGAATAAACATTTTATAATGCAAAATCAAATAAATTTACAATGAGAAATTATTCTTAAAATATGCACCTAGATGCAAAAACACCTGTATGTGCAACAGAAATAATGTAATGTAAATTTATTTTAAACCCTACGTTGCATATGATGAATTTAGTTTAATTTTTACTTTATATCCGGCTAGCTAGATTTATTGTTGATGAAATATCATTATTAGATATGCTTTATTATATCTTTAATATTATATACTTGATAATAAATAATTTACTGTTATATATGTTTACCTTTTATTACAACTCTTACCTTAGGATTAGTAGCAGGTTCATTTACTTTTTCAGTAACCCTCGTAACAGAACATTGAAATTGCTAACATAGAAAGTAATTTAGCATATCGATTATTACAGATAGAGAAAGGTAGACAACACATAATACATTTATTTTAAATGGAGAAAAATATTAACAATATTAACATTAACTACGATTCCTATGGGAAAATAGGTTAAATATATGTCTAATTCATTCATACTCAACCACATACTTTGAATACTATACGAGGCAAGAGAGAGGTCCGACACGCCCAACATAGGGCGCGGCCATTTTGAACCCTGTGACACAGTTTACAGCTAAAGAATCAGATCGCTCACTCTGCGTCGGCACTTTTGATCTCAATGTTTCAGTTTATACACTGTGCAACTCGGGTAATACAATATATGACAACCGCCTATAATAAAACAGCAGTCTTCTGCGTATCCTGAATTTGTATCCCTGGAGTGGATGTTATTTTGGAACTTTCAACTGGTCCGAGTGAGCTAACTGATTCTTTAGCAATAAACTGTGACTTCAAAAATAATATTCACTGACACTGACAGCAGCAAGCAAAATATCAGGTGCGTTTTAATCATCCACTTCTGCTTCCGGAATTGTCGGTTCAGTCGTTCTAACCTGTCAGATTAAAACAAGAAAACCGACAATTCCGAAGCAGAAGCGGATGATTAAAACGCACCTATTAAAAATATTGCGCCAAGATGTAGGCAACACGTAATAAGGGTTCAAAATGGCGGAGTTTTCTATCTCCTTTTAAAAGGTACTCAGAAAGCTGCGCAGTGCGACCATTCTCCGTATAGTAAAAGAAAATCAAAGTATGTGTACTCAACACTCATACTTGCCTTGGATGACTATAAAACTTAAAATTAATGACAATATTTTTTTTTTTAATTAAGTTGGCAATATGTAAATGGCAAAATGTCTATTTGCTTTCACAGGTCATTGGCATGATCGTGAACCTCCAAATATTTTGGCTTTTTATGATTGTACAAATGGAATACAACTTATTAAAAGTAAAGAATAATTATGCCAATAATTTAAACTGGTAAGTAATTTAAATAATTAATTTGGTACCTTTTAAGTAAAAGTTCAAACTTACAGTTATGAATCACTTTGTTGTTCTTTTCATTTTGTAGGTTAAAAATCCATGATCCTGGAATTATTCTTCAGATTAACTTAAGGAACTTCAAGAATATCTCAAACTGTTTTAAAAGACACCTCCAATCGTCCAATTCTCCGGCTTGTCTTCATGACGTCACAGGTATGTTATAATTTTCACTTTTATTATGTAAATTTTACATTTTTGAAACGTTATTCTAGGTTCTAGATTAATATTCACTATTACTATAACAATTTTAAATTGTACTACCTTTCTGTAATAAGTTTTACATTAATATTTCTTTCTTTTTAGAGAAACGAAATTTGCGTGGCATCTTCAAAAAAAAAATTCTTGCCAAACTCCTCTATACTAGCTTTTGTTTTATCAACAGAAACAAAAGAAAAATTGGATCCAACGGCTTGAAATTATGTTTAACCAAACAGAACAAAAGTCTTCTGGTTCTTTTATATTTAATTAATTCTTTTTTAATGGTAAGTGAGTTTATTTTCAATATTCATTAAATAGTTTTTCGAAAAATTTCTTTTAAATTTTGACAACAATTATTTTCATGTATGTGTTGTCAATTTTAAGTAATTTGAATTTTTATGTCACATAATTTTAGGTTGGTACTTTGTTAGTTTATTTTTTTTTTAAGATTTAACAACCTTTTTGATATATAGGGTGTTAAAATTTTATCATCCAATTGTTTTTTAATTTTGTGTTGAATCTGTATTTATTTTTTATAATTAATTACATTTTTAGATTATGATGATATTCATATGCCAAGGATTACTGGAATATTGTCTGCTGTTAATATTTTGTTGCCTGAAATGAAATTATAGCACCCTTTTGTTGGATTTACTTTAAAATATAAGGTCAGTTTCCTTTTTCTTTACATATATAACAATAGATTTATTTATTATATTGGCTTCGCTATAGCCTTAATAAATATTTTAAAGTTTTCGAGAGATAATTGTGTGTCATGGTTTCATTGTATCATGCTCTAATTTTCTTTACATTACAATACATATACATTCATACGCGAAAATAGTCAAAACGGATTTAGGGGCCCCAAAACGGAAAATGCTTTGAAAACTCGAGGTCGAAAAAAATCTTGATTCCTACACTTTCCTTGTCTGTATACAGATAGGAAAGTAAAAAATGCGTAAATTTTTGTCGCTTTTCTATTCACTACTACAGTGCAACCTCGATAATCCGAACCCACGCTAATCCGAATTACGCTAATCCGAACGCAAATCGTGATGCGAAATAGTCCGAGCGCCGCCTCTGTAATCCGAACGCTGACAGGAAAAGACCTGCAGCGCGGCCCGCGTCGCCCATATGTAGTTTGATAATGCATTTAAATGTACAAAAATCAATAGACATACATATATATAAAGGTCTAAAAATGTGTAAGAAGTGTTTTATTGTATATTCGTTAATCCGAACAAGGTCTGACAATTAGGTGTTCGGATTAAAGAGGTTGCACTGTACTTGTTTCTGTCTTCGATAACTCAGTCAAGGTCACACTTTGCTAGTACAACTTTTTATTATTTAACACCTACATAAAAGCATAATACTTGAATATATTTATTTGTGTAAAAGAAAGCTGTTCCTTCCTTGACTTTCTATGTTAATACATCCCGAACACTACTTATTTCTTGCCTACGGCCCGCGACCTAATTAAGTCCCGAAATTACGTACTCAGCTAACAAAAGTTGCCCATACCTGTTTTAAACGATGTGTCACATTCCATCCAAATTTATAAGAAATGCCTTTAACTTAATAAAAAATTTACCTTTTCTTTAATTTGACAAAATATCTAAAATAGCATGTGGTACACTGAAATGCATTAGTTTAATAACGGATATTTTTTAAATATGTGATTTCACATAGAAAGTAACCACAACATCAATGTTCTCTGAATATACTATAAACGATCTGTTTATGTTCTTTATAGTATGTACTTTTTAGAATATTCTTAGAACACACGTACAATATGCTTTGAAATATACACCGTGTCCCACGTAAGGCGGGCATTACAACTTTATGGAGAATAAATTAATTTGTATTTTCGCCATTTTCTGAGTATACATAATCGAATATGCTCTTTTGAATTAAAATAAAATGAACTCTGTGCAACTTCCGGTTATACCGGAAGTGACCACTAACTTCGTTATTTTAAAGGGAATACCCCATATTTTTTTTAATTTTAGATTCAGCATGAAATTCTGTAAACAACGATACCCCATTTGCCTATTCTAGTTATAGCGGATTTGGCGTTATTCAATTTTTTTCTACATTTTTAGTCGCCGGTAGACATTTTCTTAAAGTCGTCTATCTCAGGTACTATATCTATCAGATACTTAAAATTTTAACCAGAGGTAGTAGATGGGATGTATTCTTGAGAATATTTAGTTATTCATTATTTGTTGTACGGGGTGTTTGCAAATTATTTTTAAATATGAAATTTTTTAAACATAAAATTTTTTTTATTTTAAATTGAACACCCTATATATTTTTTAAATTTTAGATTCAGCATGAAATTCTGTAAACAATGATACCCCATTCGCCTATTCTAATTATAGTGTATTTGGCGTTATTCAGTTTTTTATAAACTTTTATATGCCGGCAGACATTTGCTTTTTTAAATTTACTTGTACATCGTTTGTTCGACTGTGTGTTTGGAAATTATTTTAAAAAATAAATATTTTAAACATGAAAATTTTTTTTATTTTAAATGGAAAATCCTGTATATTTTTATTTCATTTTGTTCAGAAAATTATTCTTCATTGATCTTCATTTGCACTATTAATTCCCTATAATTATCTCTCGCCAATTTTAAGAAAATTTAAATTTAAATTTTACGCATGCACCTACATAGTATAGTTTTACATTTTAATTTTTTATCTTAGTATGCCGTGGAAATATGCTAAACAACAATCTGTCAACAAACTGAATTGTCATATTTCTATGTATTTAAGTTATGTATTTTTGCGTTCAAAATATGGAAAATATGGAAAATATTGAAGAATATACCAACCAAGATATTCTTAATTTATTTTACATTCATGGAGAATGTAATCGAATCAAAAGTAGAACCTGCCGCATGTTTAATGAACGATACCCTCATTTACCACCAATGAACAGACAGAAATTTGATAGAATCGAAGCTAACTTTTTGAATAATTTTAAACAAAACCCGGGAAGAAACCGTCAACATTATGTCCGAGATGAAGAAGTTAATCTAATTAACGTATTAGGATATTTTACTGCGTATCCTCACGCCTCCATTAGAATGGCTCAAGATAATTTAAATATTAGTCGAGGGTCAATACAACGAATTTTAGCACTAAATAAATGGCATCCCTATGCACAAAGAAAAGTTCATGAGTTGCGAGATGGTGATCAAATAAGACGAACTGAATTATGCGAATGGTTATTGGTACGAATTCAAGAAGATCCCGAGATTTTAAACAAAATTTTGTGGTCAGACGAGTCGAAATTTACACGTAAAGGGATCATCAATCGCAAGCAATGTCATTTCTGGGCAAACGAAAATCCACATTTTTATCGTAAAGCACAATTTCAGTACGAATTTAGTTTTAATGTGTTTGCAGTGATCGGTTTTGGAAGAGCTTTTTATTACATTTATAATGAAAGACTGACCTCAGAAAGATACATTAGAATTCTTAGAGAAGTAGTTGCCGACATTTTAAACCAGCTACCAAATAATAATTTTTGGTACCAGTTGGATGGTGCCCCAGCACATTCAACATACTATGTAAATCAAGAAATTACAGCACTCTTTGAAGACCGATGGATAGGTCCAAATGGTCCTTGGCTTTGGCCTGCAAGATCGCCAGATCTAACTCCTGTTGATTTTTTTTATGGGGTCATATTAAAAATTTAGTGTTCTCTACCCAAATTAATACTAAAGAAGAATTAGAGCAAAGAGTTCGGAATGCCTTTAACGAGTTAGATGGTGAAATGATTCGTAAAGCAACAACTAATCATGTTGAAAAAAGATTGTTAAAATGTTTAGAAGCTAACGGGGGGCATTTTGAACATTTGATAAAATGATTTTTTTAAACCATGTGCTTTTAATAAAAATTGTTTTTAGTTAGTATGTACCTTATCATTAAAAAAATTTAAACTTTTTAAACGACATATTTTGTTGCAGAAAACTGTAAATGTTTTTAAAAGTACATCCCATCTACTACTTCTGGCTAAAATTTCAAGTATCCAACAGAAATAGTACCTGAGACAGTCGACTTTAAGAAAATGCCTACCGGCGCGACGACTAAAAATTAAAAAAAAATGAATAACGCCAAATCCGCTATAATTAGAATAGGCAAATATGGTATCGTTGTTTACAGAATTTCATGCTGACTCCTAAATTTAAAAAATATATAGGGTGTTCCCTTTAAAATAAAAAAGTTTTTTATGTTTAAAAAATTTCATATTTAAAAATAATTTGCAAACACCCCGTACAACAAATAATGAATAACTAAATATTCTCAAAAAGTACATCCCATCTACTACCTCTGGTTAAAATTTTAAGTATCTGATAGATATAGTACCTGAGATAGACGACTTTAAGAAAATGTCTACCGGCGACTAAAAATGTAGAAAAAATTGAATAACACCAAATCCGCTATAACTAGAATAGGCAAATGGGGTATCGTTGTTTACAGAATTTCATGCTGAATCTAAAATTAAAAAAAAATATGGGGTATTCCCTTTAAAATAACGAAGTTAGTGGTCACTTCCGGTATAACCGGAAGTTGCACAGAGTTCATTTTATTTTAATTCAAAAGAGCATATTCGATTATGTATACTCAGAAAATGGCGAAAATACAAATTAATTTATTCTCCATAAAGTTGTAATGCCCGCCTTACGTGGGACACGGTGTATATTTTAAAAAGTTATATACTGAGTACTTGCTTCAAAGGCATATTCTAAAAAGTATATACTAAGCAGGTGCTTTTAAAGTATATTCTAAAAAGTATGTTGAGCACATAATTTAATATTTAATAACATTTTTAGAAGATACAAATTCATATTCTGAGAAAGTTCTAAATCCTTATAGGTAAAAATTAAAACAAAAAGTATACTTATATTTATTTTTTACACATTTCCGCCTTTAGCTAATTTGACAATTCGCTAGCAAACATACTAATGTTGTGTCAAAACAAAAAATACGTAACTGGTATACTGGGATCAGCGGCGACCCCAAACGTAAATATCTCGAAAACGTGAGATGAGACCGGTACCGTTCTTAAGGATCAACTAAAACAAGTTACTGAGCGCAACTACTAAATTGCGCAAGGCGATGTTGCTAAACAGTGAAAAATTATTAACGATTCTAAATGCTTGGGGTCACGCGAGACCGCAGCATACCAGTTAATGGTTAAATAAATATAATTTGTTGTTTCGGAAAAAAAGTAGAAAACATCAAGAAAGTTACATAATTTCGATCCGAATCGCGCATAGTAATGCTGTTTTTGGATGATAGTTTACCTTCTCTGCAAAAGGAATAGTTTTCCCAGCCAAGGTAGGTTTTCGAAGCTTGTCGAGTTTCCTTCTCTTGGTGAAGGGGACAATAACAGTTCTACAGGGTGTAACAGACATCAGCTCTCTCTTGCACCATCTGTTGGTCGTGTTTAGGGCTTGTTGAAGGAGGTTAGAGATCACTTCT
>OV651820.1:0-21000 GCA_927349885.1 Psylliodes chrysocephalus
TTTGTTGCATCTACCTTAACATTAACCTGAAATAAATTGTATTTAAAAACGTACCTTTACTTTTAAATGCCTGCACAATATCTAATGGATTATCCAATACATCATTATTAATTTGTACTGAAGATGGAAAGCTTGAGGAGTTCTTAAAAGAGTTTACGTATATCCAAAATTTCTGAGGGTTTTCCTGAATATTATTTTCCATTCTTTCAGCATATTGAGAATGTGCAAGCTTAACTTGTCTATTAACATTAGTACGTGCGGATTTGAATGTATTTAAAGCCTCAAGAGAACCCGTAGACTTAACCGACGATGAGCTTTATCCTTTTGTTTGATCATTTTGATAACAGACCCATTTAAGCATGGAGGATACATTTTATTACTAGCTTTCTTTTTTTTTGAACATGTCGTGAAAATAATTCATATAGTTTTTCATTTAGTTTTTTTACACCGTCATTCACATCAGTTATATTATTCAAAAACTTCCAATCGATAGATTGGAGGTCAAAGTAGAGAGTCGCGTAATTGGCTTTTTTTAAATTAAATTCTACTGAAGAAGAATTATTAGTTACATTATTTATTTTTTTATATTGTGATATATTTAATTTGAGTGCTGGATGATAGTCGTCTTCTTCTACAATAGTTTCCTCCGATCTTACAACTTCACATTGGTCGTTATAAAAAATGAGGTCTAACATGCGACCAAATTTATTTTTAACCTGATTTAATTGCAAAATTCATAACAGCACTCAGTCTGGTAGAAAAACTAGGACCAATACTCCTAAACCAGTGATACTCAAAGTGTGCTCTGCAGAGTCCTGGGGCTCCGCGAAGAAAATAATAGTCATAATAAAAAAAGAAAAAAAAAGAAGCAGTACTATCGCCACAAAAAGGAAGGACCTGGTTTGAGGACCTTTTTTTTTTCGGAAGTCACTAAGAGGAAGGAGGTCCGTCAAATATATCGCTTCTCAAAAAGATTCAGTCGCTAAAAAAGTTTGAGAAATACTGTCCTAGACCATTGAGCCTTATTGTTTATACATTTTAAATAATTAGATACGATTTAATTTGTTGAATTCCGATCTCCAAACCAAATGCGGAAAGAATGTGGTTTAGTTTATCTTTATAATGATGTAAAACAATTTTAATAATAATACATGTGAAAGTAAATATTTATAAACATATCGGCTCAATGGTCTAGGGGTATGATTCTCGCTTTGGGTGCGAGAGGTCCCGGGTTCAAATCCCGGTTGAGCCCATTTTTTTTTTGTTTTTTTTTTAGAATCTTAATTTGAAAGTATTTTCTGGACTTTTTGATTTTGTCTTAGATAACTCGGCTGATTAATGATTTGTTTTGTTTAGCCCCAATATAGAAACTTTCAATTTGGAATTTTGTGTAGCTTTTTGAATTGGATCTACCTGTAATTGTCCAAAAAATGCCTGACTTGCTGTTTTTCCATTTTAACATGATCTTCCTATTAAGGTTTTTGGATATTTTCCCCTCAATTATTATATTTTCCCCTCAATTATTATATTTTCTCCAAGCATGTGCTGTACTTTATGGTACTCGATTTGCATCTGGTTTCGATATCTATTTTGAACATTTTTCGCAATCTGTCGGTTTTTTATTGCTTTTAATGTTTTCATGACTATAGGCATCCAAACTAGTTAAATTGTTTGTTTCTCCTAGTCTATACCTAGTCTGAATAAAAAAGGAGTGCAGTACAAGTGAGTATATAACGTCACATTCCATAGGCGTACTATGTTTCTTTAATCCTTTAGTAATTATTACTTATTAATGTTAGTTAAAGCGTAGATAAAATCCGTCTTCCTGCACCACCAGAGGGCCTCGAAAAAATGAATCTTGCCAACATCAAATTTAGGTCTTGTCCCACCACTGGTAATTTTTTGCAGATTAAAATATGATATATTTGAAAAATGGGACTATTTTCTATTTCTGTTTTTTAATATTTATCCATCGATTTGATTGACACATTGTACCTACTGTTTTGTATTCGTTCCAACAATTGTACATAAAAGCGAGTTATTTTATTTATAACCCATAATTTATCACATCGTATCGTCTAGTTTCCCCCAATGTGGATTACGTTTTTTTTCTCAGGTTTAAGGTTAAGCTGGGGTGGCGAAGTATCGACACCCTTTTCATACTTCACTGGCTTTTCATAAACACGTAATATGATCAAAACGGGTCCTTATATATATCAGACTCTAACGAGAAGTTATCCAGATATCAGAATGAAATGCTTTTACTACTTGTAGAGGTGGAACAACGTAAAAATATTGAGAACGGAAAATGGAATGTAGGTAACAGTTTTTATGAAAACAAAAAAGTTTGCGAGAGCGAGATGTTTTAATAGTAAAATAAATATGTACCTAGGTATAAGTCGGGAGAAGAAGTAAAGGAAAATAATATTTTAAATTAAGCTTTTAAATTTAGTTTGAATTAATAGATTTTGAGTGATATTTAATTCGGAATTATTTTTCTATACTTTACCGAAGCCTGATCTACATCTAGAATGAGTGAGTTGTAGATTTTTTTCTTTATTTCATCCGTTATTCTGTGAACTTGGTCAATAGTGGAACGCTTCTTCCTAAATCCAAATTGGTCAGGTATTATATTTTTACTGTCTATCGGTGGTTTTAATCTGTTTGTAAAAGTTTAGATAAGACTGAACAGAAATATAGGTGTATAGGACTTCATTTGGTGGTTTTCCAGGTTTTTTTTTCTGTTTGGGTGAGAATCCATTACGGATAGCAGGTAGTGTGGGACTCCCGGCTGAGAATGCAAGGGTGGTATACCCACTAAAACCACCCCATCGCCTAAGAAGGGACTTATTTGGAACTGCCGTCGGGCATTACTTCAAATAGGTCGGCGGAGCTAGATGTTCTGCATATTCTTTCCATTTTATTTTATTCTATTCTATTCATGTCTTTTCTTTTTGTTGACAGGATTTTTGCTGAGTAGTTTTTAATAGTATTCCAGTTCTCGTTCTCTGTAGGATCTTATTAATTATGCTGTCCGGTGTTATACTTCCCAATTTGTTTTCAGTGTCTTTTCGATCATTTTCTCATCTTATACATTTAAAAAAATGTATGTTCTACTGTATCAAATGATCTTCAGTATCAGCTAGTTTAAATCTAAACAAGTAGGATTGGAAGGTTCCATGTCAGGTCAGAAATTGAGTTATATAAAAGTCTTCACCATGATTTCGTTTCAGGCGTTTAGGTCTGGTATTGGCCTTTTGGTCCATTCTGCAGTCCCTTCCTCTTTTTTTCATTTCTCTTGCCATTTTTCCAGTGTAATTTGTTTTGTCACTGTTCTATCCGTGCCGTTTCGTATAAGCTCCCGTTCTTCAGCTAGTATATCCAATGGAGGTGTTCTGTCTAATACAAGCAGGGCTTTTATAGATGCTGTCCTGTATGCACTTGTTATGCTGATTGCTACTGTACGTTGGACTTTTAGAAACATGCCCCTGTATAACTGTTTCCTCATGGCTTTTTTCCATATTGTGGCTCCGTACAGTATGATTGATTGTACAATGTAAAATAGGATCCTGCTGTTTTCTCTTGGTCTCCTTACTTTAGGCATTAGCCTTTGGAGGTTTCCTATCGCCTTACATGCTTTTTCAGCGGTGTTTTGTATATGTGTACTCATAGTCATATTCATGTTTAAATGTACTCCAAGATATTTGATGGATTCCTTAGTATTTATCGTAACTCTCTGTACCGTTACCGTAGCACTCTTTGTTTTTCGTCCCCCCGCAAGTAGCACTGCCTCCGTTTTGTGTGGTGCGAGCTTTAATTTTTTTGTTGTCCATCCATTCGGTAACATTCGTTAGTACTTCGTTGGCTTTTGCTTCAATCTGAGTGGCATTTTTGTCTGTAACTAGTATCCCGAGATCATCGGCGTATGTAATAAGCTTAACTCCTCAGGGAACTGGTAGTCTCAACAATCCATCATAGTAAAGGTTCAACATGGTCGGGCCCATAACGGAACCTTGGGGAACTCCACTTGACAGCTCTATTTTTCTATTTTCCCCCACTAGTAGGGTTCGGTTTTCAAAATAGCTCGCCACAATGTTATATTATTTCATTTATATAATAATAATAATAATAATAATCTTTATTATTTTCAATACAAAAAAATTATTTCCATTACAATATCGGTATAACAATACAATGTATACATTGAAAATAAAAAGCGAAGTTCAACTTTTATGAAGATATACTCCATAAAACTTGCTCTTCCACTTAACCTTAAAATCGTACATGCACCGTAGGTACTACAGAAAAAGTTTATAAACAAAAATTAAAATTATAATTTACAGTTTTTTTAAATTTAATTTTAATTCTAGGTAGGACGTTAGAAACAAAAAAAAATATAATAATGTTACGTATTTTGATGATAAAATAAATTTTCTTTTAATAATAATTTAAATTTGTTAGCCTTTTGATTTACAATTTTTTGAGAGATTCCATTCAAAATATAGCAGATCTGATAACTAAATGACCGTCGAAATATTTCAAGTTTGAAAGAAGGAGTTGTTAACGAGCCCTTATTTCTAATATTTAAACTATGAACGTCTGTCCGAAATGTTATTTTTCTATGGAGGTAGGACGGTTTTTTTGTATACATAATTTTGTAAAACAAACAGGCAGAGTGCAATACTCTTCTATTGTCCATGTTTAACCAACCAATTTCTTTTAGTTTATGAGAGATTCTGCAACGTCTTCTAATCCCAAATATTAAACGGAGACAGCAGTTTTGTATTTTTTCAATTTTTTTCTTATATTGGACAGTTAAACATGGACCATAAAGAGCATCAGCGTAATTAAATATGGACAAAACTAGTGATTCACAAAGAGTCTTTTTTATTTGATGTGGTAAAAAATGTCTAATACCATAAATTGATTTAAGAGCAATATACGCTCGTTGGAGTGTTTTATTTATATGTTTCTCAAATCGCAATTGTGCATCCATTATTACCCCAAGATTTCTAGCTTCCGTTACTAAATTAAGACTTTCATCATCTATTTTAATATTGATTTGATTGCAAATTTTTTGACGATTGACTCTAGATCCAAACAAAAGTACATTTGATTTACTGGGATTTATAACTAAGCAGTGATCTCTGGCCGAGTCGATAAATGTACAAAGATCTTCATTAATGGCATTACAAGCACTTTCTACACGGGAAAAAAATTGTAGAAGAAATTTCTACAATTATAGATTTTTCTCTACAATAAATAGTACATATAGGGACAGGGACAATTTGTAGTAAAAATTTCCAAATATTTGTGGAGAATGTATTGTAGAGTTATTATCTACAATATTTAGTAAAAATATCCAAATGCATCATAAGAATTGTTCTACAAATTGTTATAATTTTTGCTATTCATTGTATGAATTTATATTAAAAATGTATTGCGTATTATGAAAATAAATACGAAAATTTTACACAATAAATAGTAAAAACTCATACAAATTGTAGTAATTTTTAATAAAACTTGTAGTAGTATTCCATAATTATTATAATTATAACCTAGAAAAAAATGTTCCTTAATAAAATATTCAATTTATTGTTTTAATATAAAAGATACAAAGTCTTAATTACATTATGTAATAAATAACAGTAATAATAGCACCCTCAGTCTCAGTTGGCTTTTCTGCACCTGAAAAATATGAAATAAAAATTAATAACAATTGAACTGTTCATACCCTTAAAACGGGGATATTTATCACCTTTACACTGATTTGGTTATTAAATGACTAAGTCAGATAACTAACAAAAATGAGAAAGTAGGTATGTCACAAATAAGACAAAAAAAATTATTGAATTTGGCACAAAATTCGATCTTGGGCACAACATTCGATCGTTGGCCATAACTACTTTTTTTAAAATAATCTACTAAGGTTATTTAAATTAGTTATCTAAAGGTAAATTATTCAAAAACAATAAATGTACTTACCACCAATAGAATTTATTATTAAAATTTTCTCAAACGCATCGGTGCTTATAATATAATAATGTGTTATAGGTACTCGTATATGTACCATGCTTTGTTATGTTAACATGGCGAACGGCTACCTACTGCTGTCTGGCCATTTATGATCGACGTCAGAAAACGTTGGCCAATAGCAGAATTCTGTTTTGTTCACATGATTTAGAATTTCTACAATATTGTAGAATATTTTTGAACAAAATTGATTATTTTTCATAAGAAGGAATGTAAATTATTACTATTTTTTGTAGAGAAAATTACTATTTTTTGTAGAGATAATTATTAATATTTGTACAAATTTTTTCAGAAGTTAGTAGTAGTAATTACGATAATTGTAATAAATTTCTACTTCTACAAACAATAGTAAAATATACTAAACATTGTGGAATTCTTTCCTATTGTTGTAGCATTTTATTCGACAATTCAATTGCTACAGTAATGAATAGTTTTTAACTATAAATTGTAGTAAAATTTTCTACAAATTGTTAGGTATTTTTCTACAAGTCTACTACTACAACATTGTAGTAAAATTTTCTAGTCACATTTTTTTCCGTGTATCATTTGGGGAGGAAAACTGTAGTAAAGTTGGGTGTCATCCGCGTATAAGTCGATGTTGCAGTTAGATAAATGTTTTATGAGTTGTGAAGAATAAATAGAAAAGAACAATGGTCCCAGTATTGAACCCTGCGGCACTCTTGATATTAATGATTTAAAAGTGGAATTCACCCCGTCCAAGAAAACTTTTTGTTGTCTATTTTTCAAGTAATTATTTATTAACATGAGGGCATTATTAGAAAATCCTATATAACCCAATATAGCAGTAAGCAAATCATAGTTGATAGTGTCAAATGCCCTGCTGAAGTCAAGTAAAACAAGCAACGTGCATTTACCATTATCTGTTGCTCTAATTATGTCATCTACAATGTGAAGAAGAGCAGTGGTGCAGCTAGGGAAAAAATTTGGAGATGTTCTTTTATTTGAAATTCCATTGCCCGTTCAATAATTTTTGATAATGTGGGTAGTATACTAATTGGCCGAGTTAAATGCGTTCTGTATGTCCAAAGAGATAATTACATCTTTCTCTTGCTGTTTTTTGATTGGCTTCTTCTGCTGTTTCTCTAACCACCTCTAGTGAGTCGATTGTTGACTTTCCTTCTCTAAAGCCATGCTGGTAGATAGCCAGAGATCCTTCGCTTTCTATTTCTCTTTTTAACCTGTTTAGGATTAGTTGTGCAAATAATTTTGCTATAACGTTGAGCATGTATATCGGTCGATAACTTTTCTCACCTTGTCCGGATTTGTTATTTTCTATGAAAACGAGGTTTGCTGTTTTCCACTCGCGCGGGAATTCTCCTTTCTTTAGCAGATCGTTGAGGACGTTTAGGTATGTGTCAGGGTAGGTTTTTGTAGTCGCCTTGATTACATCTGGTGGTATTGAGTCCGATCTTTTTTTCTTTAATTCTATTGCTTGCCTCAATTAGTTCCCATTTTGTAAAGCTTGGAATTTCGTTTCTGTTAACTGGTATTTTTCGCCATTCTTTTACCGGATGTTCTGGAAAGAGTGTTTTTGCGATTTCTAATTCCTTTTCGTCTTGAGGTAATTCATTAATGAAGGCTTTAGGCGAATTGAATGGTCTTTAGCAGTGGTTACTGATGTTTTTCGAGGAAATATTAAAGTTGCACGGCTAAGAACATCTTCAGAATTTGTGACCAGATCCATTAAAACGTTAATTTCTTTAAAAGTTCATTCTGAAGTAGAAAGAGATGATTTTAAAAAAGAATTAGAGCAGAGAAAAGCTGGCAGTAATAAAGTAGAAGTAAACGATGAAGAACCAAAACAACAGAATATTGAAGATGCTAAAACTGGGTTTAGTCGCTCCTAAAAGGTTTCAATTTTAAGGTTGAATCTCTTTGTTAAAAACCTTAAGGTGGGGGATGTTGGAATAGTAAGTGGTTTTGTATATTTGTTTTAGATATAGTATTTATATATATTTTTTGAGTTTTTTTCAGAATAATTTTAAATAAAGTGATTTTAGAACTTCTCCATTTTATCCCCGAACCCCAAAGGTAATAACAAATACTTGTAGATTTGAAAAAAGCCTATCAACGCCGAGATTCGAATCCAGACATCTTTGTTCTGTACACAAAATAATACTATTCATATATTTTTATCAGAGATATAAGTTGTCGTCCATCTCTAGACAATCATCATCATCCTCCGGCATGCATGTAACTGATACTAGCGAGTTGGGAATTTACGGTGCGCAACCGTAAGAGGATTCTCGAACAAACCCCAGATACGACGTTATAGGCGAGAAAGAGAAAGCATTAGCCATTCAAGAGACCGCCGGTTTTCCGGCAAAGCGTTGACGCGTGATATAAATCAAAGGTGCTTTGGTAAAGGACCAGCCAGCGATTTAAAAAATAAAACCCTATACCGATTTTTATCTGCTTTTTATGTACCGCAGGATAATTCGACTGTAGGGTGGGTATTCGATTCGAAATGACCAGAGGACCAAAGAACGTATAATATTTCACATGGCAAATTTTAATTTGAAAATTAGGTGGTCGAATTTGATATTTGCTGTCATTTATTCGCCGTGGCATGTTAAAATTGAATCATTCAATACAATTATGGTATGGAATTAGATAAAAATATATGAACATTTGCAAATAAGGTCATTATTCACTGTCTTAAAAAAGTGCAATAGGCAATTTGTTGAGAAATCTTACTCAGTTGCCATTTGAACTTTTGAACATTTCACTGCTATTGAACCAATTAAGAAACTTATTTCGAATAGGACTGTTAGCATATTCTGACGAATGTTTTCTTAAATAGAAACCTTTTATTTAATGACCTTGGCGGTTTCAGCTATGTCTAACATGCAGTACTTTCGAAGAAATCCTACATATTTAAAAGCAGCAATAGTTTTAGATATTCTGTAAAATGTTTTCTTGTCTCAAAGAAAGTAATTCTTATCTTTGACGCCTTCAGTTCGGAAATTACTCGGACGCCAGTTTGATTGACAACCTTTAAATGCAGCTTTTGTAAGGACTCGGGCAGCTTCAAGTGGCGATAACGGAAAATTCCAGGTTGCTTGAACAATAATGGACTTTAATCACTACTGTCATGTTAAAGAATTTCCTGAAGCCGAGAAAGGGTAATAGTAAATAACCGTAACTATATACCAAATAGGTAAAACTAATACATCTTACGATAATCAAGGGCGCAAATACGGAGAGCTAATGGCGGTAATTACCCCCTCCCGGAAATTTTAAAGTTAACTTTTTATAGGTACTAAAATTAATTTTTTTCAAAAATAAGGTATTAAATATTACCATTATCCCCAGGCTTAACTTTATTACCGCTAGCCCAGACTTAAACTCTGGATGCGCCACTGGCGAGAATAAGTAAACAATAGTAAGGGGCTATGCAGTTAAAATGTAATCTTAGTTTATTTAAATTGTGAATCTCGTTGAATCATCATCGGTTATTGTTAAACATGTTTTTAAAAATTAAGTAAAAATGAGGAAAAATAAGGAAAAATAGGAAAAAATAAGAAAAAATAAGGAAAAATAATAAAAAATGAGGAATAATAAGGGAAAATAAGGAAAAATAAGGAAAAAAATATGGAAAAATAGAAAAAAAATAAAGAAAAATAAGGAAAAATAGGAAAAAAAAAAGAAAAAATAAGAAAAAATAAAAAATAAGGAAAAATAAGGAAAAAATATGGAAAAATAAGGAAAAATAAGGAAAAATAAGGAAAAATAAGGAAAAATAAGGGAAAATAAGGAAAAATAAGGAAAAATAAGGGAAAAATAAGGAAAAAATAAGGAAAAATAAGGGAAAAATAAGGAAAAAAATAAGGAAAAAATAAGGAAAAAATAAGGAAAAAATTAGGAAAAATAAGGAAAAATAGGGGAAAAATAAGGAAAAAATAAGGAAAAATAAGGAAAAAATAAGGAAAAATAAGGAAAATAAGGAAAAAATAAGAAAAAATAAGAAAAAATAAGGAAAAATAAGGAAAAATAAGGGAAAAATAAGGGAAAAATAAGGAAAAAATAAGGAAAAATAAGGAAAAAATAAGGAAAAATAAGGAAAATAAGGAAAATAAGGAAAAAATAAGGAAAAATGAGGGAAAATAAGGAAAAATAAGAAAAAATAAGGAAAAATAAGAAAAAATAAGGAAAAATAAGAAAAAATAAGGAAAAATAAGGAAAAATAAGGAAAAATAAGGAAAAATAAGGAAAAATAAGAAAAAATAAGAAAAAATAATAAAAAATGAGGAAAAATAAGGGAAAATAAGGAAAAATATGGGAAAATAAGGAAAAATAAAGAAAAATAAGGAAAAATAAGGGAAAAATAAAGGAAAAATAAGGAAAAAATATGGAAAAATAGGAAAAAATAAGAAAAAATAAGGAAAAATAATAAAAAATGAGGAATAATAAGGGAAAATAAGGAAAAATAAGGAAAAAAATATGGAAAAATAGGAAAAAAATAAAGAAAAATAAGGAAAAATAGGAAAAAAAAAAGAAAAAATAAGAAAAAATAAAAAATAAGGAAAAATAAGGAAAAAATATGGAAAAATAAGGAAAAATAAGGAAAAATAAGGAAAAATAAGGAAAAATAAGGGAAAATAAGGAAAAATAAGGAAAAATAAGGGAAAAATAAGGAAAAAATAAGGAAAAATAAGGGAAAAATAAGGAAAAAATAAGGAAAAAATAAGGAAAAAATAAGGAAAAAATAAGGAAAAAATAAGGAAAAAATTAGGAAAAATAGGGGAAAAATAAGGAAAAAATAAGGAAAAATAAGGAAAAAATAAGGAAAAATAAGGAAAATAAGGAAAAAATAAGAAAAAATAAGAAAAAATAAGGAAAAATAAGGAAAAATAAGGGAAAAATAAGGAAAAATAAGGAAAAAATAAGGAAAAATAAGGAAAATAAGGAAAAAATAAGGAAAAATAAGGAAAAATAAGAAAAAATAAGGAAAAATAAGGAAAAATAAGGAAAAATGAGGGAAAATAAGGAAAAATAAGAAAAAATAAGGAAAAATAAGAAAAAATAAGGAAAAATAAGAAAAAATAAGGAAAAATAAGGAAAAATAAGGAAAAATAAGGAAAAATAAGAAAAAATAAGAAAAAATAATAAAAAATGAGGAAAAATAAGGGAAAATAAGGAAAAATATGGGAAAATAAGGAAAAATAAAGAAAAATAAGGAAAAATAAGGGAAAAATAAGGAAAAAATATGGAAAAATAGGAAAAAATAAAGAAAAATAAGGAAAAATAAGGAAAAATAAGGAAAAATAGGAAACATAAGTAAGAATAAGTAAAAATAAAAAAATAAGTAAATATAAGTAAAAACTAAGTAAAGGTAATAAAATAAATCGGCGTAAATATATATTTCAATCGTATATTCCTTGTCTTGTTTTCAACTTTAAATCTGGCAAATATTTAAATGAATTAGTACTGACCGCCATCTATCGCGCACAAAAGTCAACACTATGGGTCATTAAAATTAAAATAAATTAAATAACGAACGAAAAGAGGCTGCGGTATTAATATAAAAACTTGGGTGTCTCTTAATCAAATCAAATTCTAACACTATCGAATAAACCAAAACAGGAGAAAAATATTTTTAAAGTAGGTAAGGTATCGAAAAATACTGAATAATACTTAATGACAAAGAAACAAAAGAAAATACTTCCCAAAATCAAAATCCAAAACCACCAAACTTAAATTCGAAATTACTATTTACTAATATTTTCTAAAACATTTAATTTAAAACTATTAATATTTTATTTTCTGTAAAAGTCTGATCTGTATTCAAACAAAACAAAAATGTTTGTCTCTTTTATCTATGAACGCGATAAATAATAAAAATTAATATTCGGTTTAAATGGAAATAAAAACTGTTATTTTCAAAAAAGCTAGACAAAAACGCGAATCGAGTTTTTTTTTGAATTCGGAGGCTTCGAATTCGGGCTTTGTTTGTTGTCATTTTCTTTTAAACAGAATATTTAATAAAATAATTTATATAGATACAAGAAAACAGTCATTGGAATACATTTGCTTGTATAATCAATTCTGATGCATAGATTAATATCGTATACTTGAGTGAAGCTGTAGAAAACGAGCCAACTGTATTCTTTCTTCAAAACATTTTCCCAATTAAACCCGTTATCAAAGCAAGTCGTCCCTTTTCCCCCAGTCTGCCTTTTTAAGAATGGTAATTAGCTTTATTTTTGTCAAAGGCTCAGTTTAAGTAAGCTCTCAATATTAACGGAGGCCAAGAAGCAGTGTAAATTGGGATACTACGCGTTGTTTCGCCATAAATTATTAATGAAAAATACCTACCCTCTTTTCGTCCTCTCCTAGACGACAGCCGAACCATCAAAATATTTAACAAGCCGTAAATCTCCAGATAAATCTTTCCACCTAAGGATTTTCCACTTTAAATCCGCCATTTCGGCTGACAGCCGTACGACTTCGAGCAATGTTTTATTTATTTCAGGAATCTCGGGCAATATCCCTCGCCCCACAATCAATAAGTCGCCCTTTCCGAACTTTAGTTGTCAGCCCAGAAAAAAATCTTTCCGCAAAAAATCAGACTTCAAAGTCCTGCCGGAAATCAATCCGATGTTTTTTTAAGTGTAGCTCCGAGGCATGGAGACTTTTGTTTTATTTTCTCTTTCAAAATACCTGAAAAAGTTAATTGGTGAACATTTCTTATTGCTTTTTTTATCACTGTTCATCTGAAGTAAACGCAAACTGGTTAGAATTATATGATTTCCAAAAATATTTCGTTCCATTTCTTAAAATTAACTATTATGAATAAAAAATACATTTTTTGTTCGCTTTTTTTGTTGATTCTCTAAAAAATCAGTTTAGAAAAACGAAAATTACTGAATATTTTCTGCACTTAATAGTATTTAAAAGAATTAATTTGATACCTTACAGTAATTATAAAAAATTAAAATAAAATTTTGCTTTTGAGATACTTTTTGTACAGTCTGTTCGCTATACTTACGCGGGTTTCGGATTAACAAAATTATGCAAATTAGTCATTGACAACCAGTTCCAATAAGTCTCTTCCCAAGAAATTAGGTAAAATTGCCCTAATGGTCAAATTTAAATTAAAATAACATTAGGGTATGTACTAAATTTGTTACAAATATTGCAGTTGAATTGATTCTTTGCAAGTGTTGACATTGTATGTATATTGTAAATTTAGTGGAAATTTTAAAAATGCCTAGACGTGTGTTAGATGTAGATAGTCTAATTTGTAGTGTACATAAGTATTTTACGGATGAAAAAGAAAATGGCGGTCCTTTAAAATCGGTAATGTCTGTACAACAACGCGTATGCGATGCTCTATAGGATCAAGTTTTGGTTTACAGAAAAACTTCTTAAAGATGTATTACTATTATGGGAAGAGTTTGGTTACTTGGTTAGTGAATAATATTATGTCATTGGTATACAAGAACCATGACACAACTCAAAACATTCATTTTTGAGGACATACATTATTAAAATTTCTTGTTTTCTGTAAGGATCCTTTATTTTAAAAATGTTTAATGTTTTTTGGGAATAACATTACTGTTCGTTCACCTTATACATGGTGTTCCATCTCAGACGAACCACCCCGTATATTTCTTATCCCATAATATTTGGAAAAATTTCCCGAAACACGTCAATGATTTTCTTTGGGGAACATCTTTTGAAGTATATTTGAGGCTTAAACGAGCAACCCACCCCCTATGAGGGAGCGCTTCAACCCCTCAAAGTTGAATAGGAAAGAGGGGTTGAGTGATACTTCATTTGTAAGGTCTTGGGAGCCTTTTTACAACGGTGTATGAAAAAATGACATTCTTAAAAAAAATTAATTGTTTTATCATGATTATCAAGAAAGATACAACCACTTTCCAGCGACCGTTTTTGAAAGTAGCAGTATATATCTTTGAAACCATTAAAAAAAACGATCATCCTTCTGTTGAGTCATGACGATCTTCTAGAAGTATATATTTCACACCATATTGATAATGACTTTTTCAGAAATAATGTCCTAATTTGACCTGTGTCACTATTAAAAAAATGTTTATTTGTTAATTTTTAATAAAACTCATATTTTGATTTAAGTCACTCTAGCCGAAAATTGACGATCTTGTCTAATTAACTAGAATTATATTACTCTTTATCATCATAAACTTGCGACTTTGTAGAACGGATAGAACAATAAAATAGCTTTCCAGCGGTCATTTTTAAAAGTAGCAATATGCCATTCTTCCACATAAAATTATGCGATTTTTCCTACATTTTCACAATAAACTCGAACATTTAAGTTTTGAGTAGCATCACTATTCTTGTGAAGAATAATTATTCGATAGAAACCAACAGAAAAAAATTGCATTAGCGATAACTCTTAAATTCGACTGACAAACCAAATTAAGAGGAGTATTACAAAATCACAATAGTGAACTGCCGAAAGAAGATCACCGCATAACTCGCCCATCATTGAAAACGAAAGATATTCCAGATGGAAAGAAATTTGAAATTCGTGATACCATTTATGTGTGACCTTAAATACAATTCTCTCGGAATTAATAGATAGAAAATTTGACGACATTGGCAGAACAAGTCTGTGGCAAGTGATACATAACTTACTTGGGTTTCAAATTTTAAAAGGAGGATAACAGAAAGGCCCTTTGTGAAAGAAGTTCTGTGGTGCACAAGAGAATTAACTTTCTAAAAAAATATTCTAAATTTAAAGAAGAAGGGGCGAATTTTATATATTTAGATGAAACATGGATATTTTCTAGGGGTGCAACCAAGAGAATATGGCAAGATTAAAAATTTTATGAGTATTTCCAGGTAAGTACCCGAAAATTTGACCTGTTCTTTGGGGAAATATCGGGTCCTATGATTGAACGTTTACGTTATCCGTAACGTACATGTTAGGTCAATTTTTAATACGAAACTCGCGTAAGTATAGCGAAGAGACTGTACATCTCTCTTCAAACAAAAGCAGCGATTTCTTCATGGTCCTATCGAGCCGTATTTTAATCAAGTGCTTCAGTTTTACATTATCTTGTTATGTACAATTTACATTCGCAAAAATCAAATAGATATGAAAAATATTCTACGAAAACATTGGTCCTACTGCAAAAAATCCCTATAGTAGAAACAGATCTTGAATACGTTAAAAAAGAACCACAAAATGATGGCTTATTGTGTATAGACATCCCATTTTATGGCAAGTTACCTATTCAGTTGTTGTCAAACAAATGTCGCAAAATAAACATAAATACATCTTTTAAAGTGTGGATTTCCGTGAAAGCATAACATCAATCGCTTGTAGAAAATTTGGGGAATCATTACCTCAATTTCGTCACGCAGCTATAACGAAAAGCTCGGGCCCTGAGCGCTTCGTTCGTCTATGTATGAAATACACAGTATCGGCCTGAGAGAGTATTAAAATTTTTACAAGAAACCTTTTTTTTTAAGAACAATATACCACAAAATATGCTTATTTTTTACAAATCTTAAAGTATTCTATAACATTGTGGATTTTTACAAGAAACCTTCTTTTTTAAGAACAATATACCACAAAATATACTTATTCTTTACAAATTTTAAAGTATTCTATATCATTGTGGATTTTAAAGATATGAAGATATTGGGTCAAAATTTAATTACTCTTTACTCATAAAAATATTGGATCTTGTATAAGCATAATAATTATTATTTCCATAATCTAAATTTACTTGACAGACTTTACAATAATAAAAATATCTTATATTTTTATTTTGAACGTGTGTTGTTTCAAAATTGTCCCGAACCGACCCTGAATCAAAATACGCCCTTTCTGACGCATAATAATGACTGGTGGCCCACATGTCAATAGCACGCCCTTGGTTTCCGGCTCTCATTATGTTAACCGAATGCATCTGCACAACCGATTGTTCTCGTCTTTTTCTCTTTCTAACCTGTTCTTATTCTTAACTTTTAGTGATCAGGCGAAGGGTTTATCCATTTTTTTTTTTTAGTGAGACGAATCATTAACAATAGTTACTTTTATACGACGTTCTTAAAAGCTATTGGTTCTGCGGGGCATCGAAATTGCAATTCAAATTGAACTCCCTTCGGCTTGCTTATTGGAAATTAAAATTATCGCCTTTAGACCTTAAACTTATTCGTTTAATTTAAATAATTTGATGGCATTTTTATTAGATTTTACTGGTTTCTTTTTTAGAAAGAAGTTTTGTACTAGTTTATTTACAAATAATGAAGTGAACTGTTGTACTTGTAATGAAGCACGAAACATAATAATCACCTGTTATTCGAGGACAATGAATAATTGTTCACTGATTTACTGTCGTAGTACAAAAAAGGAAACATTTACAATCCCTTGGAACAAAGACACTTTCATCGATTTTTCCCCAGATATGAGGAAATTTGTGGAATAGATCTGGCAACACCCCATTCTTCAAATTTAAGAATGTCTAATACTTACCCGTAAACCAAAAAGAAATAGGTTCAAAGGTCAACTAACAAACTTAATTGGTCTGTTTCTTGTTCGAGGAATAGTATGATAGATTTGTTTGTGTATTTGATCGTGAAAGGTCCCTGTACTATACTCTTTATAGTGTCCATCATTTATTTGTAATCTATGGTAGTACCGTCTATTAATATTGGGGGTACTGTATCTTGTTTCGTCTTTTTTGACTTTGTTACTTTATTTTTTTCAGTTTCCTGCACTTCTGTGTTCTTTTTAGTGTTGCGTTTTGACTTTTTGTGCCTTCTTTTGATTTCTTCGCTGTCTTCTTCTTCTTCTTCTTCTTCTTCTGACTCATCAGTTAGGGGTTGGTATGTATTTTTGAGGTTTACTTTGGCTTTTTGTTCGACCTGTTTGAGGAAGTGCTTCATTTTTGAAGTTTTCTTTGGTTGTATGAAGTCATTATTGTCACTATTAGTGTCATCTATTTCCATTTCATTATCAGTTGTAGCTTGGTCTCGCTTTTTCCTATATAGTAGTTGATAGGTGTTTGGTGATAGTCTATCTTGCATAGCTGGGTGGGGTTGATTTGCTATGTCTTTTAGTGTATCTTGGGCTGGCGATGATTGAGCTCCCTCGCTTATTTCATACACTGGGGTTAGTGGTGTACTAAAATCTAGTACCTTATCATGATTTTTTCGACCTCGAGTTTTCGACGGTTTTTTACGTTCTGGGATCCCTGAATCTGTTTTGACTATTTTCGCGATGTTGTCTGTGTCTGAGTGTCTGTGTGTCTGTCTGTGTGCTAGTGCGTATCTGTATCCTCGATAACTCATGAACGGATATAAAGAAAAACACCAAGTTTTAAAATTAAGCTTTATTCCGGCCTCCAGTGAACTGATTAGATTTTGGGCAGAGTCGGAACATACGTTTGGAGAAGAAAATTCTTCAAATAAAAGTTACTTACAATTTTATTTATAATTTTTTTTCTGTACAAAATTTTCCTATTCGAGAAATTTGACAAAATGTAAAAAAAATATTTTTTTTATAAAAATTGTTCAAATAAAAGCTTGTAATATAATTCTCTATAATTTTTATCCTATATTATTCACTGTTTCGCAAATAATACCGTCTTTGTCACTTTATCTTATATTTTTTGAACTCTGAATCTGATCATCTCATTTAAAAATAAAAACGAATCCTTATTTCCGAATGCATTCGTTAACTTTTCTTTTTTTTGTGGCTGACCTTCCGCTGATGATAAAATCCAAACAATCCTCTGAATTTCCATAAAAATTCTCAATTTCATTTATCGCTGCAGCGGATAACATCTCTACAAGTAGCGCATTCATAGTATAGTAGAGACTATGAGACTAAGCGACACGGGAGCATTTTCACATTTCATTCCACCAAACCAGACTCCGTAGTAAATAAATGGCATCTCTCTCTCTCTCTCTCTCAGTCTGCTTTCAGTCGCCGTCTTTGTCGCTTTCTAGTAGTCCTCAGACGTTCTATCTTTGTTTCGGCCTTCGTCGGCACGCAAGTGGAAAGTTTCGCGTAATAATAACACGGTACCGATGGCGTGGGGTAATTACACTAGCGATGTGAAAATAATCTAATAATACTGAGCTGTTTGTGTCTGGCGAAATAAATTTCGTATAGAAAAAGACCTGGTTACTTATTGAACAGCGTAGATTTATAATGTTTTTAGAAGTGCCTGTCATTAAAACTAATCGCACAAAAAACCATGAATTGGATTCAAAGTGAAACAAGTAGACAAGAACAAATTTACCGAGATAACTGCAACATCTGGTGTTCCTCAGGGGTCAATCCTTGGGCCATTTTTATTTATAATCTTTATAAATGACATCTGCTTGAACTTGAATTGTCATATTATTTTATGTGCTGATGATTGTAAACTGTACACTAAAATAAATTCCATCAATGATTCCATGAGACTTCAAGACAACCTAGTGACATTGTACAATTGATGTGAATATAATTTGCTGCCATTAAATATTAAAAAATGTAATTGTATATTATTTACGCTCAAAAAGCAACCGGTTTGATAAGATGTACTAGTTTTAAAGACTTGGGAATTATTTTCGACATATCAATACCATTGTCTCATCAGCGTTTAAGATCCTCGGTTTTTTAACCAGGAATTCTAGTTTTTTTACGGAAAGCAAAACCCTCCCACTTTATTTGGTGCGTTTGTAAGATCGAAGCTTGAATATGCTTCCATATGTTGGTGTCCTGGGATACAGTATACACATTAATAACATCGAATCTGTGAAGCGACGTTTTCTCAAAACACTTTGAAAACATCAGTCCATTCACTAGGAAGTTCTACATGAGTCCTTTGCTTTATCAATTCAAAGTCCTTGTCACTTTCCATAAAAGAATAACCTCTTGGAAAGGTAATCTGCACAAAGTTGAAACTTTCTTAAATGTGAACCAAGTGATTGAAATAACGAAAGACGGTATAATTTTTGTTTTGCCCTCCACAAAAGTCGCAAAATATTTTTAAGCTTTTGAGCAGAAAATTGTAGAAAAAATGATGCAGCATCGAAAAAACTTCGTTACTTCTCTTTTTGTAAATTTTTATAGATAATAAAATAAGGGTTAATGGAATTTCTGACTATACTCGGACAAAATATTGAAGAAGGTGATTCCTTCCTGTTCACGTACAACAATCATACTATATCAGAGCATAATGAATGGAATCACGCGCTTAAAACTGCAGAAGTTATCGGAATCACGTGCCAACTAGTCATAAATGCATGTTTATTGCCAAAATGAATTACGCCAGTGGCGTATAAAAACTATTGGCAAATTAATTGCGGTAATAGTAAATAATAATATATGAAAGTAGGTTGGTTATCTATTTTTGTAGTAATAATCATTTATGTTTATAATTTTGTTTTGTTTTTTGTTAAAATATTATGCCATTGGCGTAGAAACACTATTGGAAAATTAAATGGGGTATTATACTAGAACAAAATATTGAAGAAGGTGCGCCTTAAACTGCAAAAGATATCGTTATCATATCAAAATGCACTCTTCCAGTGTCGCAGAAATACTATATTAGCAAATTAAATGGGTATTTGTGAATATTACTAGATGAAAGTAGGTTGGTTATCTATTTTTGTTATAATAATTCATCTATGTTTATAATTGTATTTTGTTTATTATAAAAATATGTAAATTAAGCTTGGTATCACTTACTTGAATTCTAAATCTATGAAGTTTCGTAATCCATTGATTCTGCAGAACTATCACTGGAATCGTCTTTATCGTCGGAACTTAAAGTTATGACTAAAGGTTCAACTACCGTTTCGATCATACCGTCCAAGCGCCACATATTATTTTCCTCCTTAATTACATGGGAAATAGCATTCTGCCAATCTTTAGGTTTTATACGTTCTATACCGGTTTTTAATAAACTTTGAACGTTGGCTATTTTAAAAGTTTTATTTTCTCGAGCTACAAACCCTTTCACTTGCGCCCAAATTAGTTCAATAGGATTGAATTCGCAGTGATAAGGGGGAAGTCTTAATACCGTAATACCACGATCACGAGCCATTGTGTCGACAACATATTGAATATATTTATGGCGGTGTTCCTTTATCCATTAATACCACTTTAAGCATCTCCTAAGTAAATGTTATTGCCTTATCCCACAGCCAGGTTTGCATATCCGCTTTTCTACTGGACATTATCGGAATTCGTTCAACTCGTCGACTGTGATAAGAAGCGCTATCTAGTACAATAACTGAATTTCGTTTTACACGCTGTAATACTTCAGTAAACCATTTTTCAAAGCATTCCGCATTTATGTCCTCGTGGTAGTCTTTGTGGTAGTCTTTGTGCCTGTGCTGACAATATTCGTTTATTTACTTGAAACACATTTTAAAACCATTAAACACAGATAACGAAGAGATTAGGGAATAAATATATTCATTTCTTGAAAACTATCAAAAAAGTATATTTAACGCATCATCTTTGTTTAAATAAAGATGTTGACAAACAAATACCTAATAAATAATAAATAATTATTTGGTATTTGATACGCCGCCTATGCTGACTCTATCGGAATTTTCATTCATAGACAACAGTGGTGATCATGCATATGACTTACCTCCAATATTTTGTCCGAGTATATCTGACAACTTTTCCGTGCATTCTTTAATTTTCCTTATTTTTTCTAATCCACAAGTGCAGTTGTTCTTTTCCTCATTACAAGTGAGCACGCGGTACTTGTGAGGTTTCGATGTTGCCATTTTTAGTCAAATCGAATCCATAAACATTTTCCGTAACAACGTACTTCTACTTGGACGAGAGCAGAGAAATTAATTACCGTCTTGCAACAATTATACAAACGTTAACATTAGTTCTGCTTAAAGCTAATTGATTAATTATGGATGGTGAAAAAAGTATTTAAGTGCGCCACACATGCACTACTGTTATTACCTGTTTATTTTTTTTTA
>OV651820.1:21500-38182 GCA_927349885.1 Psylliodes chrysocephalus
TAGACTAATAGATGTTTTCGACTAAACAATGTTTTTGACTGATCGATTTGTTCGACTAATTAATTTTTCTTCCAATTGATTGTTCAACTAATCGATTTTTTAGACTAATCAATTTTTTCGAATAATCGATTTTTTGCACTAATCGAATTTTTGGGTGAACCGATTTTTTTAGATTATTAGATTATTTTCGATTAAATTTCAAGATTCAATTATCGATTATTTAAAATAATTGATTAATCGATTTTGGATCAATCGATTTTTTGGATAATCGATTTTTTTGACAAATCGATTTTTTTCGAATAATCGGATTATCAATTATCAGCTTAATCGATATTTAATATTAATAAAAACGACCGTTTGATATTAAATCATCAATAGGACTGAGCGATTAGCAATATAAATAATCGCTTATCAAATATGTAAATCGATTATATTTGATGATTCGATTATTTTAGATCAATCGATTATTTTCGATCAATCGATTATTCTCGATCAATCGATTATTTTCGATCAATCGATTATTTTCGGTAAATCGATTGATAATTCGATTATTTATTTTCGATTACTCAATTAACTATTTTCTTTTAATCGATCACTTTTGATCAATCGATAGATCGATTATTTTTCATTAATCAATTATTCAAAACCATATTACTTAATTGAATTTTCATATTATATTTGATTATTAATCTATCGATTATTAGTAAATTACATAAGGTAATCAAACGATCGTTTTATAATATCGAATTATGAAGGCTGAGCGATTACCAATATAAATAATCGATTATCATTTAAAATAATCGATTTTTTCTCAATTAATTGATTTTTCGGACAATCGACTATATTCGATTATTTGATTATTTTAGAACAATCTATTTTTTCGATTAATCGATTATTTATTTTTGATTAATCGATTATTTTAGATTAATCAATTGTTAATATCAAATTAATAATTTTCGTTTAATCGACCACTTTCGATTAATCGATAGATCGATTATTTTTTATTAATGAATTATTTTCAAATAGTCGATTATTCAAAAAATCGATTCTCTTCGATAATCCTTAACTCGATTATTTCCAAATAATTACTAGATTAATCAATATTACCATTACCATAGCTAGACGATTACCAAAATAAATAATCGATTATCATTTAAAATAATCGTTTTGTTGTTTTTTTCGATTAATCGATTTTTTCTCAATTAATCGATTTTTCGGACAATCGATTATATTCGGTGATTTGACTATTTTCGAACAATCGATTTTTTCGATCAATCAATTATTTATTTTTGATTAATAGATTATTTTAGATTAATCAATTAATCGTTAATTTCCAATTAATAATTTTCGATTCAATTAACTATTTTCGTTTAATCGGCCACTTTCGATTAATCGATTATTTTTAATCCTATTTTTCGAATAATAAACTATTGTAGATTAATCGATTGTTTTCGATATTTTAGATGAACCGATTATTATCGATTATTTTCGTTTAATCAACCTCTTTCGATTAATCGATAGATCGATTATTTTCCATTAATCAGTTATTTTCAAACAATCAATTATTCAAAAAATCGATTCCTTTCGATTAAACGTTAAATTAATTATTTCGCAATAATTTAATTGTTTAATTAATTTTTAATTTTATATATAAACGATTGTTATTAATTTATCCATTATTACATATTAATTAGGCAATATCGATTTATCAATAAGACTGGGCGATTATCGAAACAAATCGTTTATAGATTGTCCAAAATAATCGATTGTTTCTAAATAAACGATTTTTTCTATTGATTGAAAATAATCGATTATTTTCGATTAATCGAATGATCGATTATTTTACCATCTGCACGCGATTATGATATTTTTTCTTTTGGCATTTTTGCGCTTCCAAAACTAAGAATGACATTACACATACCGATTAGTGACTAGTTTTATTTAACTACGTTTTTACCATTTCCATTTGACTCAACCTCGTAATATTGTACCAAACTAATGAAAGTAACGAACCAATAAAAAGTTTCCATCGATTTTATAATCCATTAAAAAATTGTATTACTAAAACAACACATTTCAGAAAATCACAAATTATAAAAAACAATATTAACCAAAAAACCGAAACGAAAAAAAATACATTCTTAATAAATTAATTTTCCTTTATGTTGCTCAACAATTGATTCTGAGCCGATTTCAAATTCTGCAAATTCTGCAGATATTTCTCGTACTGCAACAACGGACCTTGGTTCATGTTCAACCAGTTCTGTCTGTTCTGCATTTCGAAGTGTTTGAGCAGCATGGCGTGCTGGAACGCCGCCAACTGATTCCCGGGGGCGGTCAAACCGAAATTACTAGCGTTGAAATTCGCCGTTAATTGAGCCAAATTTTGAATGTTGTATCTCTCCAAAATCTGATTCGGGCTCAGCTGCGAGCTCGGACTACTAGAGCTGGGTTTTGGGCTAATTTTTGAAGGAACCTGAGGAGATATAGTAGACGGTTTAGGTGAAATACTATTAGGACTCTTAGTGCTTGTAGAGGAACTGGGTAAGTTAGGAGAACTTTTATTAATTTTGGGGGAGAAAGTATTTACTCGTAACTGGTCCATCATTAGATTTGGAGTAGGAGCATACATGTGTTTAATTAGCGGGGAGGATTTTGGCGAATGTTTAGGAGAATTTCGTGGGGAGTTAGTATAAGCTAATCCCGGTGATATGTTTCGAGGTAAAGTTGGTCTTGGTGATGTCCCAGGTAGATCTTTAGGAGAAGGGAACAAACTCGTTTTAGCCTCAATAGACAACGGCGATTTTACTGGTACATCATCTTTCTTCGTTATTATACCATTGGTTTTATTCGGTCCTACCGATATGGTATAATTCAAACCAAGAGCATTCGAATGAAGATTAGTCAAAGTTTGTAATCCATCGCTCCTTTCGAATATGGAATATTTCGGCGTCGTTTTCGAGTTCCGATTGGGTAATCTCGGAATAGGAACTTTCGGTACGGTTTTGGGCGTCGTAGAATCGATCTGATTCTGAGGTTGACTCTTTTCGTGTTCCAATTTCGTTTTCTTATACAACTGAGTCGCTATTTCTAAAATATTTCGTTTGTTATTCGACGTACTCGTAACTTCGTTACTCGATTCCGAGGAGCAGCCATCGTTTTCGATCGTATCGTCGTCCGGTTTTTTGATAGACTCCTCGAATATTTTTTGGAACGATTGGGGAGATCTGGGATTGAGTTTGTTTTCTTTTGGCACGTTAAGAAGCTTGTTGGTTATTTCAGGTACTGGTGATGGTTGGATGGTGAACTTAGATGGTACGTTTGTTTTTACAGGTATCGGGAATTCTGGTTTGGGGCCTACTATTTGGGATACGGTCGTAGACATGGGGATTTTTTCTGTTAGGCTTTTGGCGATTTCCGCTAAGTCCTCGTCTACTTTTTGTTCGCTGTCGTCGTTCATGTGTAGAGCAAAGTTAAGTTTGTTACTATTATTATTATCGTTAACGGTTTCTTTATTTTCGTCGGGTAATTTTAATATTTCTATGTAATTTTTAACGGGTGGTATCAGAGTGTTTGTTTTATTACTTTCGCTGCTATCTTTAATCGTAATCGATAGAGATGAGGGAATTTTGCAATTCTCGATTAAAGATTGGAGACCTGGGGTTTGTAATTTATCACAAGATTTGGGAGAAGAATTAGGCTTTGGTTTGGATTGGAGGATTATTCTAGTAACGGATTTCTTATCGAGTTTGGCTTTTTTGGGTGATGAACCCGACTTTGCAGGACTTGCAGGTTTGCGTTTATTTACATCTACATTAGGGGATTTTTTATATTCTTTAATTTGTTTTTTCGTGACAAAGCTTTTCGATACTAACTG
Organism: Psylliodes chrysocephalus; assembly: GCA_927349885.1. Lineage (NCBI taxonomy): Eukaryota > Metazoa > Arthropoda > Insecta > Coleoptera > Chrysomelidae > Psylliodes > Psylliodes chrysocephalus. The sequence goes on from OV651820.1 coordinate 25,378, forward strand.
AAAATTTGCGAGAAATTTGTCTTTATCACTATCACCGCAAATGATACTCGGATTTGTTATATTTTTGGTATTGCTTCTCACGCTCGTACTAGGAATTTCTTTTTTAGATAATTTGTTTTTGTTTAATAATTTAGAATATTTCGGTTTGTATTTTAGGAGCGATTTTTCGGATTTTTTCTTGTGTTTTCTCGTCGCTTCTTTGCCTTTAAACGTTTGTTCTAAAATGTTCAATTCGGGTGGGCCGTCTTTGTTGGAAACTTTTTGAATTTTCGTTATGATTTCTATGTTGTTAGTTCGATTAAGCGTTATACTCGTATACACGGAATTTTTAACATCACTTTGTTGATTTCGAATATTATGTTTTACTACACTACTAGAAGTTACACTGTTTTTAGTATCTTTAGATTCTTCCGAACTGGTAACACTGACTCTAAACGCGCTGGAATTGTCGTCAATCTTTAACGAATTGTCTTTTTCGGGATCCTTTTTAATTTTCAAAATAAACCGTTTCGGACTCTTCTCCGATGTATCACTATTATTATTCGCGGTTTCTTCGACTTTAACTTTAACGTTTTCTTTATTACCGATTTTTTGTTTACCAATACTATCACACTCGGGTTTCGTAAACGTTTTATCACTACCATTCAGAACTGTACTCTTCCTTTCGTTAATGTCAACTTTTTGCGTATCACAACCGTTTGCTTGATTTTGTAATTCTTGTTTGATCTTCTTCCTATTCGCCGCGTGTTCCTTTCTTCTGCTCGCGGCCGTTCCGTTGTTTCTCGTGTGCCTCAGAGGAAGTTGGACTATGAGTTCGCAAGGATTTTGTGAATCGAAGTAGTCGAAACGTTCTGATACTTTGTTGATATCCGTGATTCGGAAGAAGAATTTCATCGGTTCATTCTGAAACAAACACAAAATTAGAATACTACTAGTATATAAATGCGAAAATTTGATTGAATGGATGGATGTTTGTTGCTCAATCATGCCAAAACAGCTGAACGGACCTGGATGATTTGGCACAGAAATAAATTATAGCCTATATCCCAGAAAAGTGTATGGTTCTCGTGGGATAGATTTGTTTTTGCTATTCCAAGAGCAAGGGATCATCAGCCATGATTTTTTACATAGAGGTAGTGAAATATGAAAATTGAAAATACAGCTACAAGGAGAAACAGGGGGTGGAAGTTTGTATGGAAGTATCGACTTTTTAAAGGTAGGAACTTGAAAATTGGAATTATAGCTATTTGTCACAAATAAATAATGACGTGTTTCAGGGTTTTTGGAATATCTATTCTAAGGGAGGGAAAGGTGGAAGTGTGGAAATGAAAATGGAGGGAAGGAGTATGGGGAATAGGGGGTATGAAATAGGGAGAAAGTGGGAGAATTTGACAGACACGGGGAGGGATGGAGATAAATGGGGAGAAAGGAAGAAATATGGAAAGGAGAAAACGGTGAAAGAAGAAAAGATGAAAGGAAAAAGGGGGAAAAGGAAAAAAAGGGGAAAAGGGGTTAAGGGGAAAAGGGGTTAAGGGAAAAGGAGGAAAAGGGGGGAAAGGGGAAAATGGGGAAAGGGGAAAAGGGAGAAAGGGGAAAAGGGGGATAGGGGAAAGGGGGAAAAAGGGGGAAAAGGGGAAAAGTGAGAAATGAGGAAAAGGGGGAAAAGAGGGAAGGGGGGAAAAGGGGAGAGAGGAGAGGAGAAACGGGGAAAAGGGGAGAGAGGAGAAACGGGGAAAAGGGGAGAGAGGATAGGAGAAACGGGAGAAAAGGGAAAGGGGGGAAATGAAGGACAGAGGATAGGAAAAATGAAGGAAAAGGGAAGTAGGAAATGAAGGAAAGGTGAAGGGGGAAATGAAGGAAGGGAAAAATCAAAGGGGGAAACGAAAGGAAGGGGAAAATGTAACAGGTGGAAATGAAGGAAAGGAGCAGGGAGGGTATCGATTATTTTAAAGGTTTAAAATGTTACACATCTAAAATAGACATGTTTCAGGGTTTTTGAATTTTTTCATATTTTGGGGAAAGGGAAAGAAAGGAAATGAAGGAAAGGGAAAAGGGGGAAGAAGGAAAGGAAAATTAAGGAAAGGAGAAGAAAGAAATGAAGGAAAGGGGAAAAGGTAAACCGGAAAATAAAGGAAAGGGGAAAAGGGTATCGATTTTTTTAAAAGTAGAAACCTGAACATTGGAATTGTTGCTACACATCATAAATAAATACACATGTTCCAGGTTTTTTAAAATTTTTGAATTTTTACATATTTAGGGGGGGGAGAAACGGAAGATAACTTTCGGTTTTTTAAAGGTAGGAAGTGAACAGAAAAAAATACTTAAATTCGGGTTTTTGAGTAATTGGATTCTCCCCTGACAGGGGCAGTTTCCCTATTTGTTCATTTAAATATTTTTATTATTTTCGTACGTATTATTATCTATTTTTTTGGTACGCCACTGCATTCTGGATAGTCGCGTCTGTCGATGCAATATGCTGATTGAACGCGAGAGACTTTCGCGAATGTCTGTAGTTAAAAGGAGAGGTCAATACATCCTTTAAACAAACAGTGTGCCCGCTTGAAACCATTTTATGCATCGAACGTATATTACGACACGATAAATAACTTTGCTTGGTCAACGCTTTGATCCAAAAAGAATATTTTAATTCAAGATTTAACTTGTAAGTAATAAGGATACGACGATGATGTATGACTACAATAACAACAATGATTCCGAACGATGTCTATGCGTTCTTCTTAGACTTATTCTCAATACTGAACTTTTGACTGTTGCGTTCCCGTATTCATTGACATTTCTTCATCCAGAGAAGCAATGTCTCCTCTCCTTCAACTTCCTGGTTATTACAATTTCTGTACTAACCAACTACGGTCCCTTTGACAACGCAGCAACGTGTATTCTATGACTGTATAAAGATTTCTACGATTTTCTATGTTTTTCTATTCCTGTTTTGTGATTTTCTATGAATTTCTATAATTATCCGACTGTCTGTCAATATTTCAACGTTTCTCTCTTCATCGATGATTCTTCAGCATCTTTTCCAATGGTTTTTTGTTCTTCGTTTTAGGCCTGCACTACTCTCTACATGATTTCTAAGTATTATTCAGTGTTCTTTCATAGTTTGGGCCTTTTTGGCTTCTTGTATCAATAAATTTTACGAATTTTCAAGGTTGTCTATGATTTTCCATGGATTTCTTTGATTTCCTATGATTTTCTACGAATATCCAACTGTCTGTCCACTTCAGATTTAGCAGTGGTTTCTTCCTCTTCTTCATCATCTTAGGTCTTCACTGCTCTTTATATGATTTCTAAGTATTCTTCAGTGCTCTTCCAAAGTTTAGACCTTTTTGACTTCTCGTATCAATAAATTTTATGTTTTTCTATGAATTTCTTTGATTTTCTATGATTTTCTACGAATATCCGACTGTCTGTCACCCTTTCAACGTTTCGCTCTTCCTCTTCTTCAGCTTCTCCAGTTGTTTCTTTTTCATCTTAGGTCTACACTGTTGTGTATTCTAAGTATTCTTCAACGTCATCTATTCGTCTTTCCTTGTCTGCCATCTACCCTGTTTATACGTCATCTTCTCCATGTATCAGTTGACATTCTTTACCATGTATAGGTTGCACCATGTATAGTGCTAGCAAATATAAATATATAATACTTCTGTAGCAGAAGATTTTCTTTGAATTTCTATGGTTTTCTCTGATTTTATATGATTTTCCAAAGATTTTCTATGATTTTTTAGGGATTTCTAGTTTTCTAGAATTTTCTTCGATTTTCCTTAAGATTTTCTATAATTTTCTGTGATTTTCTTTGATTTTCTAGAGGTTTGTGTTACCGGCGCATAGATTTTCCGTGAGTTCATATTATATTGTCACACATGTCTTTGAGAATTTGATTTTTCTTTATTTTATATAAAAAAAAAATATTCAGAAACTCTATCCAACAACATAACAACTATGACAAAATAAAACTTTCAAAAATAAAAGGTATTAATAGTAAATGATCTTACCCTTTTCCATGAATAGATGTAGGCAATGTCGATCAATGTATAATGATCTGGTAGAGGGACTCTTTTGTACAAAATATCAATCTGAAAATAATAAAAAAAAAGAACTTTGAGTAAAATTTATTGGTTTAAAGGTACGTCGCACAGTGGTTCCTTTTTGCCAAAACGTGGAAAAAATTATTTTATGACCGAATACTGCAGAAAAACCATCAAAAATAATTCTTTGTAACTTTTAATAAAATGTCAAAACTATTTAACAATAGAAAAGATTTTTTGTGGGTTTTAATTATACGTATTTTGTTTGCGGTTCAACTGGACAATTTTGTTATGTTAGGATATCATTCATTTTATAGTAAAACTTAATAATGCATAAAGAATAAGTTCAACGGACAATCCCTCAGAAGGTAACGGTATAGGCGTAGACTCGAATTTCGCCACTTTTTAGAAGAATAGGTTAGTTGAAAGATACCGAAGTTTTTAGCCTTTTTGATCTTTCACTACAATTATTAAAATCGGATTTTGGTCGACCAGTAGATCGTTTTAATGTCCGTTTTTTTGAAAATTTTATGCTTTGGTTGAGCCAATTTGAATATTTTTTGAGAAATAACACTTTGTTTCGACCGACTTTAAGCCATCTGGATTTTAGACAAGAAATATACCGAGACAAGTTTTTCTTTTCATCATCAGGAAAGGTATCACGACCTGTTTTTTCTAAGATGCTTAACTGGAGCCTTTTCAGTTTTGTGTCCAAACTTTTTTCGGGGAAGCTTTGAAATGTTTGAAACAATTCGCCGTAAGTCAACCGAATACAGTTATCTTCCAAATCTAAAAACAAACACATTTCTAAATTTATTGATTTCCAAACTTCACCTTCTTTTAAAATAAATTACAGTGGTGACCAAAAGTACAGAAACTACCTAAAATTTAATAAAATGTGATCCTGCCCCTGCACCAATTAATGGATATCTAATTGTACATTCAAACACCTCATTCCTTTTCTCAGCGGTTTCGGCGGTTTTTTTTTTTTTTTTCATATAAAGTGCCTTTTTGTCACGTTTAACAAAGACTATGAAAAACACTTTTTTCCGTGTGGTTTTAGTTATAAATGACTGGTACCATTCGTACGAGCCGTAAAAATTATAAATTAGAAAATATTTGAGGGTATTCCAGATATAAAATTTTGAATATGGAAAAAATGACCATTTACAGAAATCATGCACTATAAAATTGAAAAAAATCGCCAAAACACGTCAACTGAGAAAAGAACTAAAGTTCTTAAAGGCATCATTATATCTCTAATAATTGGCACAGGACCAAAGTGTTATACAATTTTAGGTGGTTTCCATACTTTTGGTCAACACTGTAGAAAGCAATAAGGATTAGATAATTATGAAAATTCATGGCAGGCTGGCATCTGTCAGAAAATTGAATATTGGGAAATGTACGGTTGGACAAAACAGTTACAGGAAACAAGAAAAGGACAAACCAGAAAAATTCTTACACTACCAGGTACATAAACATCCAGGTAGAAAAATATTAATTACAAAAAAAGTTGCAAAAAGTTGTAAAATTTAATTACATGCACATTTAGGTATTACACTAGTTTCTTAAATAATAATATTTAAAAGGTGGGAAATGAACGGAACATAAACAAAAACAATTTTAAATCTTGGTAAAAAGAAAAGGTGATCAAAAAAAATTTCAATGTATTTAAAAACGTAAAAAAAATAAGAAGGAAACACTTCGGTATATTCTTATTATGCTAATTGAAAATACATACCTTCATTAATAATGTCCATAACCGAAAACTGTTAATTTTTGCACACCTTTACCAAAAAAACAATTAACAATTCTTTAGAATTTTAACTGAATTAACATGTCCACCTCAATGCAACCAAAAAACTGTTTGTTTGATGTTTCACTGTGTCAAGACAACAAGCACCAAATTTTTGTTTCCATGGCCAGCTTATCAACTATTGTGTTTACTTTGAAATAAACCATGTTTTTTATGCAAATTGGTGAAGTTGCATTCTTGATTTTTTTCCGTGTTTTTTTCAAAAAGAACCACTGTGCGTCGTCTCAATTTGATTAAAATAAACGAGAAATAAAACTTAATTAGTTTCGACGAACGATGATGTATAAAAATAGTTAAAATGAAATAATTCACTTACGTGGAACAGACTGGTATCGACGTTGTATTTATTCCTAACGAATTTCTTAAGGACATCCACTCTGCACATTCCGGGACATTGCAAATACCTTTTCATTAGAGCCTGATTTTCCTCCGGTGACAATTGATCGTTTTTGTCAAATCCGTTCTTGGAACCGAGAATTTTTATGGCGTCTGGAGACGAGTCAGCGCTGAAACAAAAAAAAAAGAAACTATAGATTGATTGAGTATACAATTACAGTACAGAAAGCTGTATGCTTTTTATAGAAGAACAAATAGGTTTTTGCTTCGAATTCATTCGTAAAAACGGATCTTATAGAATTTTTTTTTTTTTTTTTTTTTTGCTTTGGATATTGATCCTTTAGCCACACACAACATTTTAATGTTTAATTAAATAATTAACCTAATTAAATGGAAATTTTATTTATTGAGATAAATTCTACTATTAAGTTGTAAATTTGTTTATTCTCCGTTGCCAGTAAAACTTGAATGTTGGTGGGAAATTGTAAATTTAACTTATTTAGTTTGTCCATGAAGTTAGTAGTTCCTGGATTTATTTTACAATTAAAAAACAGGTGATTCAAATCAGCAATTTCATTATCATGTTGACAAATAGGCGACTCTATTATTCCTATCTTATGCAGATGGGCCGGGAAACATCCATGGTTGATCTTAAGTCGTGTAATGATAGATGAGTATTTTTTTGAAACATTAAATAGAGATATGTGGGGAACCGGTTTTGGTAAATCCTTATGGATTAGAAAATAGGGGTTAGTAGAATTTATGGCTATCTCTGACCATTTTTCCTTCCATTTTTTGATTATATTTAGTTTATAACCACAAAATAAATCGCTATAACAAGGAATATTATCAAAATTAGTACAAATTCTTGCTTCTTTGGCTGCCACATCTGCTTTTTCGTTTCCATAAATACCACTGTGGCCCTTTACCCATATAAATATAACTTTGCAGTTCCTTAGTGAAAGCTGATATAGTAAATGTTTTATCTTACAAATGATGAAGTTTTTTGAATTATTCATTGAAAAGTGTTTAATGCTTTCCAATACGGATTTTGAATCTGTGGCTATAATTGTTTCTGCAATACTGTTGTCCAAGCACCAGGAGAGAGCTTTTTCAATTGCATTGGCTTCTGCGCTGAAAATACTACAAACATCCGGAATCCGACATTTAAAAGTAACTTCCCTATTAGGAATAAAAAATGCACTACCTACTCCTTGTTGGTCCTTACTTCCATCTGTGTATATAGTTAATTTAATATTTAAGTTATCTATTGTTGTTAATAATAATTTTTGATTATAGGCGGGTATATCATTGTAATGGGGGAATATAACTAGCGATTTAGAGAAAATTGAGTTGTAATCAAATGTAAATGCTGGTATAGTTACTGAGGGATTTATGTACTTAACAATCTCCTGTGTGTATAGAAAGGCAGATGATAGTAAAGGTGAGTTCTTTTTACGCCAAAATTTGTTGGTTAGATCCTCTGTATTTAATAAATTTATTCGATTAACTAATGACGAGTTATATATTCTCAGTTTAGTTATGTGTTTGTTAGCTAGGTATTGTCGTCTAAGATATAATGGGGGTTCATTAGCTTCCGCCAGAATTACATTGCATGGAGATAATTTCATAGCTCCAATACAAAGTCGTATAGCTTTGTACTGGATTCTATCGACCTTTTTTAGATTTGTATTTGACGAAGACCCGTAAAGAATGCAGCCGTAGTCAATTATGGACCTAATAAACGACTTGTAGAATAAAAGTGCAATTGAAGGTGTGGCACCCCACGATTTCTTTGTGACACAACGCAATATATTAATACCTTTCTCGCATTGATTTTTCATATATTCTATGTGCTGTGTCCAAAGCAATTTCGGGTCTAGTACCACTCCTAAATACTTATACTTCGCGACTATGGGAATCGACATGTCTGCCAGATTAATATGTGTGTTTAATGTGATACGATGTCTAGTAAAGCACATAAACGCAGATTTTTCAGTTGACATTGTAAAACCCATCTCACTTAACCATGTTTTCAGTATTTGTATTACTTCTTCAAAGTCGTTTAAACATTGGTTATAATTTTTACGGCTAACATAAATACAGATATCGTCGGCATACTGGACTAATTTAATATTATTATTGAACTTACTATGTAATTCGGACGTATATACGTTAAAGAGAATAGGACTAAGAATGGAACCCTGAGGGAGACCGTTGTACACTAATCTTGGACCATATAACTCGTTATTTTGATTTCTGATATATATTTTGCGCCCGTTAAACATTTCGGTTATATTATACGCTACCCTTCTATCAACACTAACCCTTAACAATTCTTTAAACAATATATCCAAATTGACTGAGTCATATGCCCCTTTTATGTCAACAAATAGACAAAGAAGATATTCGTTTCTAGAGAGAGATAATTGTATATCTGTGGTTAGTTCTGATAATACATCACAAGTACCCTGACCTCTCCTATAACCAAACTGTGAATGAGGAAGCAAAGTTTTGGATTCTAAGTGATATTCAAGCCTTAATTTGATCATTCTCTCAAATGTCTTGAGTACACAAGACATCAGAGATATTGGACGATAAGAAGAAGGTAATGCTGCATTTTTACCCGTTTTATATATTAAAGTAATGACCACTTTTTTCAGTTCTTCTATAATTTTTCCTTTTAGCCACCAGTCATTGAAAATATTTAAAATTAGTAACCTGGCAGATTCCGGTAGGTTATATAGCATTTTATACGTAAATCCATCTAAACCAGGAGAGGTGTTCTTTGAATTTTTAACAGACATATTTAACTCTGATATATTAAATGGTTTATTTAAGTCATTTGTTTCAATTTGAAGGTATTCATTATAGTTTAAGGGTGATTTACCGGGAACATAGGGGGGAGCATAATTATTTAATATTTGGGTTACGACTTGTTCAGAAATAGGAATTTTGTGACTTACTTTATTTTTATTTATCGATTTAACTATTTTCCAGATTTCAGATATAGATGAGCTTTTATTTAATTTATTAATATACGATTTCCAACTATCACGTTGTTTTTGTTTAAACAGCCGCTTTGCAGTAGCTTCAATATTTTTGTAAGATAAAAAATTTTCCAAATTGGATAAAGTTTTGTAACTTTTAAGCACCTCTTTTCTTTTTTTAACCATATCTGTGCATTCGGTGTCCCACCAGCATGGTCGGATGGCTCTAGTGGTAAAAGGTTTATTTATAATCATGGTATTGTTGGCAGTGGTATTTAAGGTCTCGACTAATTTATTAAATTTTTCCAGAGTTGTCATGGAAGAAGTATCACTGTTTTCTAAAGCTGCATTTATACTAATTTCAAAAAAATTCCAATCTACGCGAGAATCGTTCCATTTGCGGCTAGGGTAAATTTTTTTAATTTTGTTGTCAAATTCTGAGTTTAACAGGATGGGAAAGTGATCTGATCCATATAAGTCAGGGAATACTCTCCAATTTAACCTATCAATTATATAAGATGACGTTACAGATAAATCTACTGCTGATGGATTTTGTCCAGGCAGAGTTATTCGTGTGGGGCTACCATCATTCATAACAATTAAATCATAATTATCTAATGATTCTATTAAGCGTTCGCCTTGAGTTGAGTTATCCGAACAGCCCCATGAACCGTGATGACAATTAAAATCGCCACAAAAAATTGTTTTAAATGAAAATTGTTGAAAAAGTCTGTCCCAATCCATTGTATTTACAGTAATATTCGGAGGTTTATAGATTGAAACTATATTCAATTCAGCATTGTTGATACTGACAGCACAGACTTCAATGGCTTGATTAAAGTTGTTTTTTAATATAATTTCTTTGAAGTGTATACCTTCTGCAACCAGGACAGCTACTCCGCCGTAGCCATCCTGTCTGCATTTTTTTATAATATTAAAACCTTTTATGTTAAAATTAGCATTTTCTTTTAACCAAATTTCAGATAAGACAATAATATTGATTTCGTATTCCTTAATTAGATTTAAAAGTTCAAAGTTTCTAGTAGATGAGGATCTAATATTCCACTGTAAAATGTTAATATTATTTTTATTATTATGATTAATCCTAGTATTCAGAGGCATCGCTATCACTTAAAGTATAAGTATCTATTTTTTCGTTACTAAAATACGGGCTATCCAAAATTTGACAAATACTATTTTTCAAATTTGTTTCATCATAAAATTGATTATTGTAAATGGCGTTTTGAACGAATTGCACTACTTGAGTTAGTATTTTTTCTTTGAATTCCATAAAATCATTTCTGTGAGGATTTGGAAGAATGGAGGAAGAAGCTTTTTGAGCGCCAACTTTTGAAACGGTAGGGGGAGTTTGTAAAGGCGACGATGCCTTGCGTTTTTTTAATGGTGAGAAATTTTGATTAGATGTTGCTTGTTTTTTTGGAGTAGGCTTTTTTAAAATAAAATTAGTTTTAGGTTCTGGTAATGCTGGGTAATTGTTTGTGTCACTTAAAAGGGAGAATCTGTTATGTGTAGTAATCTTGGCATATGAAGGGTTATCAACAACAAATTCAGCTTCTCTGAAGGTAACATTTTCCGTTGCCATTACTTTTTTAATATTTGTTTGTTTTTTAAAAATTGGGCAATTTTTTGATACCGAACTGTGGTCGACACTTTTACAATGAACGCATAATATTCCATTATTGATACAGGGATCGTCACTACAATTTTCAGCAGCGCATACCTTACATCTAGCTTTTCCCCTACAAAGCATACTAGTGTGCCCATAACGTAAACATTTATAGCATTGAACTACTGGATAAAAATAGGGATCTACGGGAAAATTTACTAAGTTAATTTTAACATTATCAGGAATTCTATTTCCTAAAAATGTTAGAATTACCATTTGTCTATCCACATATGTAGCCGTGCCATCATTAATTATTTTGCGTTTCATACGCTTAACTTCTGTTATATGTATATTAGATTCAACCGCTTTCAGTATATATTCCTCAGTGAACATGGTATCTACCATTCTAATAATGCCTTTTTTATGAGTATAATATTTCGGTATGTACGCTATTAAATTATTTTTTGTGAAATTTTCGTGTTCAATTAAATTATTAGCTGTTTCGAAGGTTTTGCATATTATTTTGACTCTGTTAAAACCGATTGATTTTATATCTATTATATTATTTTGCACTTTTTTATCCTCTAATAAATAATGCCCTATTCTTATTGGAAAAAGCCGTCCAACATTTTTGTCTTTATGCTCTACCATAACAAAAAATGGACCATTATCAGATGCTTGATATCTATTTTCAAGATCGTATACCCTTGGTTTAATCACAGGTGAAGATGACATATTACTATCGGAGTTTTTATCAGGCGGGCCATCCCCGCCTGAATTATCCCCCATTTTTTAAAAATCAAAATAAATAGTTAAGTTATTTTACTACTAAACAGTATTAAAATTAAAAATTAAATTCTACTTATCTTTATGGATAAACTAAAACCACTTTTTCTGACGCGCTCGCTGAGACTACCTATCGCCACAAGAATACGAACAGAACTGTGGATCTTATAGAATGATATACCTGTTATAGTCAGCAGTGTCTATTTAGCTGTTTTTAATCTTGAACCGCTTAAGTTAATAACTTTTTTTTATCTCACAATGTCGGGTATAAGAAGTTATATAGAAAAAGTTAGTATTCAATATCATTTAGACAAAAAACAAAAAACATGTTTAAATGAATATATTAAATAAAATATGACCATTCTTTAAGAGAGATATTTATTTGTATTATGAAAATAATGTTTAGTCAACAAACTAATGTTCGGTATATGTAACAATTTGTAAAGACAACTCTTGTATAATGATAATATTAATATTTAAAGGTTTTAAATAAGGGGTTGAAGATATCACAGTTCTAAATTCCTTTTATTGACAATAATACTTTTGCTTTGGAATGAAAGCATTAGTTACTGGTTTTTCGATTAAGCTCCATAAATCAATTCATATTTTAATCTAACCGGTACTTAAGCGGAATAAAGTTGCAACAACTAAACAATATAATGAACTTTTAAAATGAAATTCAATTTATATTCAGAATTAAATAAGTTAGCTAAAATTTTTGACCGTATAAAGTTATAAATAATTACGTTACAAAGATTCATACGTGAATTTTCAATTTCTATTGATGTGATACTGATAATTACTCATCAATATCAATACATGGTTTGGCTTTGGCACAAAACCTTTTGTAATAAAACTACTAATCCGAATCAGAATCTTGATATTATTATTTGTGAACTTAAAAATGTGGTCCACTAGTTAAAATATTTAGTAAAATAGTTATATATCATGAATTGTCACTGTCACTGTTAAAATCTAAAATTTAAAAAAGCGTATTATAATAATAAGACAATAATCATATTGTTAGAGTCAGCGAATTAGGATATCGCCGCCACTGGGTCGACGATACCACGTCTGCCCGTTGCAGTGTCTGTTAGAGTCAGCGAATTCGGATACCGCCGCCACTGGGGTCGACAATACCACGTCTACCCGTTTCAAAGTTCAGGACCAGGAGAGAGCGCCGAGAGCGGAAACTTCACAC
>OV651820.1:38682-55682 GCA_927349885.1 Psylliodes chrysocephalus
TTAATTAGTTATCTGTATAAAGGGCGTTGGTCGGTATCTGAAGTTCACTATAATTATAAACGCTACCAGAAGTTTGATACTGTCCTATGTGGACATTTGTGTTTGCAATTTCTTCTCTCTGAAGAATGAATACCCACGATGAAGAACAACCTAAGGATTTTTCTAAAAATGAATCTATTGACGTAAATGATGGTCCGACGGTATTTTTGAAACGCGGGTCAATTGACGTAAGCGATGATCCAACACCAAAACACGTAATTTGTTGTTTTTGTAAAATTCGAGAACTGAAAATTGCCACTAAAAAGCGAGTTTATAATTTATGTAATCGAAAATAGATTTCGAAGTCAGTGTGACATACTTCTTAGCCATGTCAAGAACATTTCATTTGTCGTCCATAGCGTCAAGTATTCTCAGCAATGATTTTTTTCCGCCCATCGAATTGGATGTTAATAAACAGTATGGTCTTGGATTAATAGCATTTTATGCCTACCATTCTATCAAAAATATCACCTCAAAAAATAATATCATCTGTTTAGAGGTGGTAGACCCAGAAAAGTTTTGGGCAGATGTGGTGCAGCGAGAGAAGAGTTGGGCCGAGGAAGGCAGTGCACCGAAAAAAATTAATGTACGTGTGGCACCCGGCGCTTATGAGATTGACGAAATTAATAAGTTCGTCCAAAAAGCTATATATGACTATCTATATCCGGATACCAAAACTATTTTAAATCAAGGAGAACTTGATGATATGTTTAAATTGTCGGCGAACAACAACACTCTAAAATGTGAAATTTCATATAAATTTATAATCAACTTTGATTGTGACAACAGTATAGCTAGCCTCTTAGGATTCAGTAATTCGAAGTGCCCGCCAAGGCCTCAAGCTTATGTCTCTACAAGGCCGATCAATATTATGAACCTCCACCTTGTTTAATTGGATTGTAATATTATTTCTGGTTCCTATATAAATGGGAAAGAAGCCCACACCCTTTTTTCATTTGACATAGACGTTGAGCCAGGATACAAACTGACGAAGGAACCTCATAACATTATTTATCTACCAGTCATACCTGCCGGTCGGCAATACCTAGACAACATTACTATCCGAGTTGTAGACGATAACGGTGAGTTGATTGACTTTGGAGAGGAAACTATCAATATCACACTCGAATTAAAAGAGATAAACTAATATGGGATTCTGCTTCAAACCACGATATTCAACTAGCGCCCATTTAAATAATCATATAAATAGAATCGAAGGGAAAAACATGAACATTCGCCGAGTAACTGTAAAGCGAAGAAGACTTCTGTTGTCTAATAAAGATTATAAATTTCTTCAATCTATTGGATTCCATATAAGATATTAAATAATGGCTGTTTATGTAAGAAATGAGATGTTGGACGTATTTGAAAAGCCGATCGTCGATAACTCAATCAAAAGATGCGATGAATATATCCACCCGCCTGCGGGATCGCCAAATTACAAACATTCTGATACAATCACCTTTACGATCAATAATATGGACCTGAATCTCTTAATTTGCGATAGTTACATCAATATAGTTGGAACATTTAAGCCAAAAGAGGCTAATAAAAAGTGCTATTTGGCCAACAATGCTCTTCCTGGCCTATTTAAAGAAATTAGATATGAAATGGGTGGACAAAAGATTGCTGAATGTCGAAAACCTATTATAACGACAGCAATAAAAAATATGGTGTCATATGGTGAAAAACATGCGAAATTATTAGAAACATCTGGTTGGGGCCTCAGCGAAGAGAATCAAGTTTTGGTTGATTCAACGAGTAATACATTTACAGGTAGAATCTTATTAAATCATCTATTTGGTTTTGCTGAATCTTACAAAAAAGGGATAATAGGTGTTAAGCATGAGATGACTGTAATAATTGCTCGAGCATTCGAAAATTGCTATATAGGAGAAGTCGATGCGGACATAACTATCACTAAAATGGATTGGATAGTCAAACATATTACTCCCGAAAATGATGCAGATGTTCTCATGTATAAAAAAATTAATGACAAACATTTGCAATCCATTAAAATACCACATCATAAATGGGATCTTTATGAATTACCTACTCTAAGGCAAACTTCTCACGACATATGGGCGATTAAAACCACTACATCCATGGAACGACCTAGATATGTAATTATTGGATTTCAAAATACTTCTTTTACTGAGAACAGGAAAGAAGATGTGACGGCGTTTACGGCTGCTGATATAAGCAATATCAGAATATATCTAAATTCTGAAGTTTACCCATTAGAGCGTTGGAATTTAGATGTTGGGAAAAAGTTGGATACTCCCGCTTATTATGCTTATGAAGATTTTCAGCGAAGTTACTACAAAAAGGAAAATCCCCAACCGATGTTAGGCCTGAATGGCTTTAGAGCGAACCCCCTATTCGTAATTAATTGCAGTATGTATCCAAAACCAATCAAATCTTCAACTGTGGATGTCAAGGTTGAATTCGAAACACGTAAAATGCAATTTCCCGCCAACACTAAAGCGTATGCGCTTATTATTCATGAAGCTCTTATAAGTTATAATGCACTAGATGGCACTGTACACACCGAATATATGCCATTGTAATTCATATACTCTAATTTACTGTATCCAAACCTATGCCTGTGTTCACTTTTAACAAAAATAAAAAGATGTAACCTTTTTTAAATAAAAAACATTTAAACTATGTATATTGTATTATTTATATTTTAATTGCACATATAGATATAAGATATAAGAAAACCGAGTGCAACATAATTTATTTTATACTGGATGTATACAGAATAGACCAAATTTATAATACAAACAGTTATACAATAATAGAAAATAATAGGTGAATGTTTAAAATTCAGAAATATAAAATGTCAGGCGCTCAAAAATGGGGTCAAAAATACTTCTATATAATATAAAATATTAACTACTGGAGCGCTGGCAATAATATTATATTATTAAACGAGCAATTTATGGTAGCCATTATTCACGCAAGTCACCCGAGTGAATAATGGCTATAAATTGCGAGACTAATACTATACTTTGTCCACGACCATTATGGTTTCTTTATTAAATAAAAGTGAAGTGTAGAATAGAAAGTTTTTATTAAACATAGGTAACTAACTGTTGTTTTTTCGATTTTTCGATTTTTATTTCGATTTTTCATTTTTCTTTTTTTCGATTTTTTTTTTTTCGATTTTTCGTTTTTTTTTCGATTTTTCTTTTTTTTTTTTTATTTTTCGTTTTTTTTTAGATTTTTCGATTTTTTTCGATTTTTCGATTTTTTTCGATTTTTTTCGATTTTTTTCGATTTTTTCGATTTTTTTCGATTTTTTTTGATTTTTCGATTTTTCGATTTTTCACTTTTTCGATTTTTCGATCTAGAAAATATCGTTATGAAAAGTATCGCCCATCTTTAGTTATTTACCGGAATTTGCCAGAATTACAAAAGCGTGAATTATCATAATTCACTCCGTGATATATGAGTACCATATGCTTTTAGTTAGGAGGTAGAATATTGATTTATTATTAAGTAGTCGTGGACAAAATATCTATTTAGGTGCAATATTATTTCTCGTTATTTTATTAATTATAAAAAACTCAATAAACCGTGCATCTGGTATATTTTCTAAATTAAATTCCATCTTTTATATTAATAAATGTAATTACATAATATAATTATACAGACGTACATTATTGTTAGATGCAATTCACACAAAAAGACGTGGTTTTCAATCACGAAAATTTTAAACTGTTTGTTATGTCCTTAATGTTATTTTATTTTAACTGACTGCGCTAGACGATGGAAACTCAACTTTGGTTGAGAAAAGCAAGGAAATTTTATTATAAATTCTAATACGGCCAGGAAATTTTATCCTCTTTTTAATCATTCAGTTAATAAGAGTTAATAAAAAAGTACTTACCATTTACATTGAATTTTTTTGCTATTTTGTCCACTTCTGTTGCAATAATCCGATCGTTTATAATCGTATAAAGTTTCATACTGTTGAACTTCTTCGCGGAACTTTATATTAAACTGAAAATCGTCACGCCTTTTTGACTAAAATCGAAAAACAACACTAAATATGCGGGCCTCCGAGCTACCCGCCGAGCGAGAACCATGTACCCACAGGTAGGGCAATACCGATTCAAATGGTTCGGATATCGCTTACAGGCTGGCGTAGGGATGGTGATAATCGGACAATCGGACAATGGTTCGGGGTTCTTTATAACCAGCTTTCGATAAACATTATGTGGCCGCCTTCGTGGGTGCGGGGCTAAGCGAAAAGCTAGCAATGTGCTCACGATGAAATCAGCGGGTTCGTTCCTCCGCTGTGCGGCCATTTTTTTTTTACAATTTTTATAAAATATATAATAAATATATGGGCTATTTATCAATGAGTGGAAATTGATAAAAAAATAAATACATTTTAGAAATAATGTTATATATTACTATACATACTTTCAATCACTTTAAAAAATATAATATAATCTTTTTAACAAAAAAACATTAATGCCTAATTAGTAGTCAAATTTTAGAATTTAATAGATCACCGCCAACTATAATTCCAACATAGAAAAATTATTATTTTAATATTAGCCATGGTCTAGCATTCGATTTATAAAATATATATGTTACGCCCAATTTACAACACTGCCCGTAACATATACATGTTTGCGTTGCAAACGGGTGTAATGGGGGTGGCCTAATAGGTAGTAGCGTTATTTACTTTATACATAATAACCTAACCTTTTAATGGGTGTGGCCTAATAAGTAGTAGAAGTATTTACTGAATACATAATAACATGTAACAACCTTTTTTTTAAATAAAAAAAACATTAAAACTATGTATATTGTTTTATTTATATTATAATTACACATATAGATATATTATAAAAGTAATCCTTAATCATTTTCATCGTCTGACTGTGGCTCTCTATCCAAACCATGTTTACTCCTAATTTGCGGGGTGATGTATGGTAAGACCTCGTTCAAGAAACGCTTCAAACTTAAGGTAACCATCTTCTCACAGAATGTATCCAAGTCCAGCTCACATGCATTATATTCACAGCAAAGACTGCTACCTTTACTGTATTTCTCATACCATTCATCCTGTAATGCTACGGCTTAAGGGAACGGCCATATGTCGGCATCATAGTTGATGGAGTGTAAAGCATCCATCGCTAGTGCATCCAGTTCCCTCCCAAGTCTGCTTATCGATGATTCTAAGTCGATAGCTTTAGGCCAGTGCTCTTCGGAATACATCATCCACATATCGAAATAATCTGAAACAATATGTGGCCGATATTAAAGGAACAAAAATGGGTCAAGTTATACTTACAATAAATTTATAGAAATTCCTAATGAAATAATGTGTATACTATATGTAATTAAAAGTAAAAAAATATTTACAATGACTCTACCACAGATGAATGAATTGATTGCTGACTAACTAAATCGAACCTTATATGAGATCTAGTAGTTGAGCCATAACACGGTATTTCCCCTAAATAGACTAATGCATATTGGCCCGCAGTAGCATTAATCGTAGCAATGATTTCAGGTGGCATTATTTCAAAAATGCGCCTTGGCAGCCAACACTGGAAAAGCTCAAGTGTAAGCCGATCAATTAAATGAATGAGTAAACATTTACCATACCTAGTATCTTTGACAAATATCGTCTTAATAATATAAAGTTGACCTACAACTAATGACTTTAGTTTCCGCTGATCCAATATTGTGGACCATTCGCCAACTAACTTATTTAGTGTATCTATCTGAGATTGAGCCATGGTAGAATACAAACAAATATTTGTTTACCTGTAAAACACACACAATACTACAATCGGTTATTATTTAGGATTTCTTAACACTCTTAAAGTTCACAATTTTAAGTTGATTTCAAACTGATTTTATTTGGAAAGAAGCGCTACTATATATCCTCTAAAAATCCCCACCTCTACTATGATCCCCTACCCTATTCATAATATACAAGTCCGAGAGGCACTTGCTAATTGTGTGAAGAATGGGGAACTATCCCTTCCACCGATGTTTACGTCGTGCTTGTCTGCTGGAGACTCGCGCTAGTCGCGCTTCACTCTAGCTCTGACGGTTGAGAGTCGAGGATGTTGGGTATGCTCCGACGTATTTCCCCTATGCTACAATAGTAATCACTCATACGTACTTGAACTAAACCCATTACACTACATGATATACATAGCAATTACTATCTAAGAGGTACTTACTATGCTCGTTACACGCTACTCGATATACATAGTAAATACTTATATCTATATGCGTATGAAGTAACTACACTTATTACACTATGCAATTACGCTATGCAATTACACTATGAAATTACGCTCATTGGGAGGTACTTGCTAATTGCGCGAAGGGTGGGGGTGGGTACTTATGATAATTACTAATTACCTCTCATTACCTCCCGTCCAGAACTGGCCAATCACAACTACTTCCGCAGGTGCATGTCGCCGCGAAGAACTCGTTAATATGACACTTAATGATATCGAGAATAAGGAAACAATGTGTTGATAGTTAAAATCCCCATAACCAAAAAGAATACCACCAGAACGTTTATTGTAAATTCCCAAAGAGATTTGCAACTTAATAGGAATTATTTGCAATTGATGCCACCGCATACTACCCATAAACGACTATTTATTTATTTTTTAAATGGGAAGTGTTCAACCCCTAGCAAAATCGCCTCCTATCTTAAATTGGAAAATCCAAGCGAATTCACAGGTCACTGCTTTCGCCGAAGCTCAGCGACTCTGCTAGTAGATGGAGGGGGTGATCTTAGAAATTTAAAACGGCACGGAGGATGGAAATGCTCAACCGTAGCAGAAGGTTACCTTGAAAATTCAATGAAAAACAAAATTGATAGAGCAAACAAAATCCATGCGGGATGTTACACAAACAATATGCAGCAAACTAATTTTGTTAGTACCGCTACAAAAAACATAACAATTCCCAGTATTTCAGACACATCTTCCCTTCAGATATTTAACGTTCACAATTGTACATTAAACATAAATATTCAAAAATAATGTATTTGGCCAATTTAGGCATTATCTAGTTTCTGTTTAGTTGTATGTAGTATTTGTTGATTATTACTTAATTATAACTATAAAATAAAATAAATAAAATTAGTTTACATTAAAAAGTCGGTCTTAAAAAAAATATTGTACGTCACACGACCGGAAATTAGTGTTTTACAGGTCTCACCAAGCTACTTTCCGGTCTTGTAACGTAAATTACTAATTTGGCGCCCCCATTTGCAATATATCACTTTAAAAGTTTTTTTTTTAGTAAAACGGAACCATATGACTCCTGTAATGATTCAGGCCGATTCCACTGCCCTCCTCGAGTTAAAAATATTAAAATTGGAAATATTCTGAATATTATCTAAATCGAAAAATCTACAAAGAAAATTTAAAACTACTTGCATTCATGTAAGAAATAATAAAATCACTAATAACATTAGCATTTCAAAGCCATTAATTATATAATCTACAAAGTCGCTTCCCAATTCAAGTTTTTATGATACTGATAAATAAGTGGCCATATAAGATGAATATTTCTGTTATTACAAATGAACAACTTTTAGAAATAATTCTATAGGGCAATGCTGATTTAGGATCACAAATAAGATAAGTGCATCTGAAGTACGCTTTGCATTAAAAATTAAAGAGACGAATTATAGAATAAACGAAATAACATTAGAAAATATTGAAATAAAACGAAAAATTTGGCGTATTAAACAAAATAAAAAAAAAATATACAAAAATAAAAGAAGTCCAGTCAAGATAGAATTCATTTCTTATTTAAGAAAACAGACCCTATTTAAAAACGTAATGAACCTAAAGGGTACAAAAATTAATATAATCGATGACTTAACGGAAACAGAGAGAACAACATATTAAAACAACATCTGATTATTGCAAACGTGGACATCTATACTTAAATGGTGTAAAGCACATGAATTACTTGATATTAACACGCAAGATTTTGTAACAAAAAGTGATCCAGACACCCCGGTATCAAAGGTTAATTATCTAAATCACGATAGTTTGTTAAATACTGTGCAAAATGAAAAAATAACAAAAACCATGAACACCAATAATAAACATATTTTAATAGGTGATATCAATTAAACAATTCAAATATTTTACAAGAAAATTAAAACACATCCTCCTATATGGACGTCCTAATAGTCCAGGATCCGTATGTAAGGTCGACCTTCACCCATCTGTTTACCGGATGAAAGTTTCTTTTTATTTAATAAAATATGTTTTTAAATATACCGCAAATAGGTTGCCTAAGAAAATACGGTCACGGCCATTTTTTACTTTCCTCTCTGTGTATAGATAAGGAAAGTATAGGAATCATGATAAAAGTTGTTTATGATGTCATTCTCTATTATTTTGTTTCTATACATGATTTTTCTAAAATGGACCTAATTTGAGATATTTGATGAAAAGTGCAAATTTGGAATTTTGAAGATAACTCAAAAACGGATGAAGAGAAAAACACCAAATTTTGAACTTAGGATTTAATCTATCATGCGATGAGCTGGTTAAAGTTTGGGCACAGTCAAAGCATTTTGGGAATACTTTACAGGATGTCGTTTTTTTT
This sequence comes from Psylliodes chrysocephalus, assembly GCA_927349885.1. Classification (NCBI taxonomy): domain Eukaryota; kingdom Metazoa; phylum Arthropoda; class Insecta; order Coleoptera; family Chrysomelidae; genus Psylliodes; species Psylliodes chrysocephalus. The sequence continues at coordinate 47,350 of OV651820.1, forward strand.
TAGTTTTAGAAAATAAATAGTGTGGACCGAATTTTCTCAGGCAACCCATTTGCGGTATATTTAGAAACATATTTTATTTAATAAAAAAAAAACTTTCATCTGGTAAACAGATGGGTGAAGGTCGACCTTATTTCGGATCTTAGACTATAAGTGAACATAATTTTATTTCTATGATAAATAAGCCAACAAGGGAACAAGGTAATACTAAAACGTGTGTTGACCACATATTTTTAAAAACAATTAAAAATAATATTCCGGAAGAATGCATTTCTATTATTGTTGATAATTTTATTACTGATCATGAAGCAACTATTTTGTGTATACCAAATATAATGAACTCTCAATCTCAACCTAATTCTAAAAAATATAATATTTACATAGATTATACTAGAATAAAAATGACCTGGAGAAATATAACTGGAATGCATTTAATAACATTAACGATCCAACTACTTTATGAACATTTTTTTTATTAAAATTTTTCATAAAGAAACACAAAATTACGAAAATAATTAAGCATTAAGGGTTGGATCACCAACGGCTTAGTAAATTCTATAAACGAAAAAAAAAAATTTTACAAAGAATATCGAACAGACCCAACAAATGATTTAAAAAAAAATAGATACATTGATTTTAAAAGAAAATTAGAAAAAATAATTAAAATAACAAAATACAGTACTATAAAAAAATGATTGATAGTAACAATAATTCTTCAAACAAACTGTGGAAAATAATAAAAAATAAATCTTTTACTAACGATCAAAATAAAATAAAAGAAATTAAAAATCCTAATAATGAATTGACCACAAATGATAAAGAAATTGCAGAAGAATTTAATATTTTTTTTTATTTATGTTGGTGAGAGATACGCTCATCGCTCATGAAATCGAGCCTCCCTCTAAAATACCTGAGTCTACAAATAATGTCAAAGATCATTTTTCCTCGCACCTGTCACAGAACCTGAAGGTATTGAATTAATAAAATCTTTAAAGTCTAAAAAAGCTGCAGGAATTGATGTTATAAAATCTGAAATTTTAAAAAATATTGCACCTGTTATTGCTTCTCCTCTAGTTCATTTAATTAATTCAATTTTCACAACTTCTTGTATCCCTCAAGAGTTAAAAACTGCAGTAAACTCAAATAGGAGAAAAAACAAATGTTTCAAATTACTGACCAATATCAGTAATATCATGCCTTTAAAAAATCCCTTAAAACTCGCATTACTAAATTTCTTGCGAGTAATAAAATTATAATCAGTTTGGATTCTAAGAGGGAATCTCGACAACAGATGCTATTTCGGAATTGTTACCGGAAGTTACAAGCTCCCTAGAAATTAGAAAATCTACCTTGTGCGTGTTTCTGGATCTGGCTAGGGCCTTCGATACAGTTTCTCATACGCAACTGTTGGAGGCACTGGATGATATAGGAATTGGAGGCGAACCAAATAAACTTTGTGCAAATTGTTTATTAAATAGAACTCAAACGGTAAAAATCAGCAATATTTTAGGTGAGAGAAAATGTATTAAATTTGGTGTACCACAAGGTACTGTGTTAGGTCCTATCCTCTTTATTATTTATGTCAACAGTATTCTTACTTATTCTAGTGCGGGTAGATTAATAAGCTTTGCAGATGACACGGCAATTGTTTATTCTGATAATACCTAGACAGATTTAAAAAAAACTGAAAATGATTAAAAAAATATACTCGCTTTGTTTAGTCATAAATTACTCACGATTCATTTCAAAAAAACTTACTTTGTGTCTTTTTCTTACAATGTTAGTACAGTACCTTATTATGATATATTAACAGTAGAAAGATCAAATTCTAAAGTGGACATTACCCCTAAAAAATGTTTAGTATCTTGGACTGCATATAGATTGTCATCTTAGATTTGACAGTCATGTTCTGAGAACATTACTGTACAAATTTAGGTATATTAAAAATATAATAGATCCTTGTCATCTCAAAACTATTTATTTTTCTCTGATCGAATCTAGATTAAGATATTCGATTCTTAATTGGGGAGGAGCTGCCTTTTGTTACATAAAAAAAGTTAAATGTACTTCAGAAACAGTTCTTAAAGAAGAAACTTACGTACCCATCCAAATTTCTTTTTTCGAAAGCAGGAATACTTGATATTATTAGGCAGTTATTTATACATCAAATAATTATTTTTATTTATAAAATCATAAATGTACAACTTGTAAATCACCATCACAAAACAAGATATAGAGGAAATATAAATGTACAGATACAATTTTTAAGAAGAAATGTTAGTATCCGAACATATTCACAACAAATGAGTAAAGTATTCAATAGTCTCCCCGAATCATATAAAATGTACCTTCTCAATATAAACTCATTAGAATTCATTAAGAAACGTTTTAAAATATAAAACTTAGAAAGAGAAAATGTTCACCACTTGTTAAGTCTCTAAAAAATATTTTTATAATTTTTTTAATTTTGGCCTTTAATAATGTTCTTTTTTACTGTTTTAATAATTTTTAATAACATATATGTAAAAATAGCTAGGTTAATTTTGTGTATAAAAAACATGAAAATATATTCGTCTATCCACAGTCTTTTTGGCTTCTCATGGATGAATTCACACACGTTTATTCAAAGATAATTTAACGTTCTTTAAACATAGTAAATTTATCGATCGTTAATACTATTTATTATTATGAATAATATTATAATTATTTTTATTATTATATTGTCTCTGTTCTGAATAAACTATTATTATTATTATTATTATTATTATTATTATTATTATTATTATTATTATTATATTATTATTATATTATTATATTATTATATTATTATATTATTATATTATTATATTATTATATTATTATATTATTATATTATTATATTATTATATTATTATATTATTATATTATTATATTATTATATTATTATATTATTATATTATTATATTATTATATTATTATATTATTATATTATTATATTATTATATTATTATATTATTATATTATTATATTATTATATTATTATATTATTATATTATTATATTATTATATTATTATATTATTATATTATTATATTATTATATTATTATATTATTATATTATTATATTATTATATTATTATATTATTATATTATTATATTATTATATTATTATATTATTATATTATTATATTATTATATTATTATATTATTATATTATTATATTATTATATTATTATATTATTATATTATTATATTATTATATTATTATATTATTATATTATTATATTATTATATTATTATATTATTATATTATTATATTATTATATTATTATATTATTATATTATTATATTATTATTATTATTATTATTATTATTATTATTATTATTATTATTATTATTATTATTATTATTATTATTATTATTATTATTATTATTATTATTATTATTATTATTATTATTATTATTATTATTATTATTATTATTATTATTATTATTATTATTATTATTATTATTATTAATATTATTATTATTATTATCATCAGTACAACCGCAACCCTATGCGATTTGACCAAGGCATTTGACTGCGTTAATATAGAGGTACTTCTTTCAAAACTTGAATATTACGGTATTCGAGGAGGGGAGTTAAATCTATTATCATCCTATCTAGCTGACAGAAGGCAATATGTATGTTTCAATAATACAGAATCATCGATACAACACACAAATAGAGGAGTTCCACAAGGATCTGTTCTGGGACCCTTGTTATTTATAATCTATATAAATGATTTGCCAAAAGCAGTCGAGCATGGCTTTACATTAATATTTGCTGATGACACAACCATATTGACCAAAGACTGCGAGTTTTTAAATAATGACTGTGTCTCAATGGCAAAAGTTTGGTTTAACTCAAATGAACTAAAACTGAATGAGGAAAAGAATCAACATATTGTCTTCACTTCAAGTAAGCTAGTAAAGAAAGATGAACCTGTCAAATTACTAGGTGTAACTCTTGATGCTGGTTTAAGCTGGGCTCAGCATATAGACATATTATGTTCTAGGATGTCATCGCAAGTATTTGCACTTAGGCAGATGCAAACTTTTCCAAATAGAACAGGATTAAAAACAGTATATTTTGCATTATTACATAGTCTGCTTACATATGCTATATTATTATGGGGAAATGCTAGCACAGCTATTAAGGCTTTCGTAGTGCAAAAGACTGCCGTGCGAATTGTGGCAGCAGCTGATTATACAGCGCATTGCCGTCCTCTCTTCAAGAGTCTTCTTATACTACCACTACCGTGTGTTTTCATACTGGAAACTCTATTGGCTATACATAACAACGTAGACAAATTTAGTATACAAGCCGATTTGCATACCTATAATACCAGAAATGCAAACAGTCTTATTCCCCCAGCCTCAAGATTATTGACCACTAAGAACAATAAGCTAGATGTCAGAATATACAACTGCTTTCAAGCTCATCACTCAGACATCATTATCAACAACCTTTCGAATAATAAACTAAAGAGTCTGGCCAGAGAATTCTTACTTGAGGAATGTTTCTATAGTGTAGACGAGTTCTTAAAATTTAAACGAACTTAAATTTGACTATATAATTGTTATGTATTTATTTAATATTTTATTTACTATTCTGACCATTAATTTTATCTTGATTTTATTGTATTTTAATTGTATTTGTATTTATCTTGTATTTGTATTTATCTTGTATTTCTATTTATCTTGTATTTGTATTTTAAAAGTATTCATTTTATAATTGTAACTTCCTTTTCTTATTTTAAAAGGTTATATCATTTTTATCATTTATATTGTTATATTATGACCAAAATGTACATCTTGTATAAAAAAAACGTCAATAAACTTCTATTCTATTCTATTCTATTATTATTATTATTATTATTATTATTATTATTATTATTATTATTATTATTATTATTATTATTATTATTATTATTATTATTATTATTATTATTATTATTATTATTATTATTATTATTATTATTATTATTATTATTATTATTATTATTATTATTATTATTATTATTATTATTATTATTATTATTATTCTAAGCGAACGTATTAAAAAACGGATTATAACAAAAAAAGGTCTCGATACATTTGTAAAAAACATATCTGAAATTTCCTGGGATACCTTTGACATCAACAATATGAGTGCTTCCGACTTATCTGAATTAATTTCAAATGCTTTACATAGTAATGCTAATCTGTGTTTTCCGGAAAAAACCATAAAAAATAACAAAAAACAACACATACAGTGGTTCAACTCTGAACTAAAAGAGATGAGAAACAAAATGAAATATGCAAAAAAATTGTATTCGGTGTCACATATAGAGAATGATTGGTACAATTATGTAGCTTTAAGAAAGAATTACAAATTAGCCATAAGGGAAGAAAAAAAGAAAGCATATGCCCACACTATCAAAAATTCCGATAATATAAGCAAGTCTTCGTGGAAAATTATAAATTCGGAGAGAAAACACTGTTCAAAAAATCAAACTTGCACATCAATTTCTCCAAATATATTTAATTCATTTTTTGTTTCTATATCTGAAACTGTTTTACAGTCAATTGGTCAGACAACTCATGATTCGTTTTATTTTTTGAACAAAACAACTAAACCTACGTTTTCATTTTTTTTAACTGCTGTGTTAGAAACTGATGTTCATCAAGCCATACTTAAATTGAGCAATTCGTCCTGTCTTGACTTCTTCAATATAAACAGTAGAATGATTAAAGAATCCGCAAGTTTTTTAATTAAACCTCTTACCAGATTATTTAACAAATGTGTGGAAGAAGGAATTTGGCCAGATCCCTTGAAAATAACAAAAATTGTACCGTTACATAAAACAGGAAGCGTTGATTTACCAAACAATTATAGACCCATAGCAATTCTACCAATTATCAACAAAATTTTTGAAATCATCATTAAGGAAAAACTAATTTCTTACTTTGAGGAAAAATCGCTGTTGTCGGATTTTCAATTTGGTTTCCGTAAAAACAAATCTACTATACGTGCTATTACCTGCCTTTTGGAACAGATTGTACAAAACCTTAATGATGGCTCAAGCACGATAGCCACTATGTGTGATTTGACAAAGGCTTTTGATTGTGTCCCAAGTAATCTACTTTTAAATAAATTGGAATATTATGGTATAAGAGGGAGGGAATTACAGTTGTTTGATTCATACTTAAAGAACCGAAGACAGTTTGTAACGTGTAACAATAAAGAATCTACCATTCTACCAATTTCAAATGGTGTGCCTCAAGGCTCTATATTAGGACCGATTTTATTTATTATTTTTATGAACGATCTTCCAGGCGCAATTGAAAATTTTTGTGTATTATTCGCTGATGATACCACAGTTCTCTCTAAGGCTAATCAATTAGGAGGGTTAGATCAAGTGGGAGATTGGTTTACGGCAAACAAACTAAAATTAAATGAGTTAAAAACAAATAACTTATTGATAACATCAGATAAATGGGCCCTTAAATCAGAACCAGTGAAACTACTGGGAATTTACTTAGATTCCAACTTAAATTGGTCACCTCATATTAATTATATTTGTTCTAAATTAGCATCTCAAATATTTGTACTACGTCAACTAAAGTCATGCCTACCAGATAATCTACTAAAAAGTGTATATTTTTCACTAATCCACAGCAACTTAAATTATGGCGTTTTACTTTGGGGTAATTCTACCAATGCGCATAAGGTTTTCGTGCTCCAAAAGACAGCAGTACGACTAATAGATGGCGCCGCCTTTAATAAACCATGCCAAGACATTTTTAAAAAACTTGGAATATTGCCACTACCATCGATGTACATACTGGAAACTCTCATTAAAACACACGAAAATATACATAATTTAATAAAACATTCGGATGTGCATAATTATAGGACCAGATCCTGTCAAGACATAATCGTTAGTAAATCGAGGATACAAATAACTAAAAACAATTCTTTAGATGTCTCCCTGTATAATTCATTAAGAAAACATTTTAGTCTTGTAAGAATTGATTTAATGTCAAAAACAACTTTTAAAAACTTTGCAAAACATTTCTTACTGACTTACTGTTTTTATAATATTGATGAATATTTTTTAATGTTAAACCAATAGAAGGTATTTTATTTTGTTTATTTGTGTTTTTTTTTTAATGTTAAGTGTTTTTAATATTAGTGATTTTTATAAATTTGTGACCTATGTATTTTTTATAAATTTGTGACCTTTGTATTTTATATAAATTTGTGACCTTTGTATTCTTTATAAATTTGTAACCTTTGTATGTTTTATATTTATTGTTGTTGTAAAACATTATCTAATTATGTAATAGGACTTCAAACGTACCATTGTATGTAAACGTTGTCAATAAACTATCTATCTATCTATCTATTATTATTATTATTATTATTATTATTATTATTATTATTATTATTATTATTATTATTATTATTATTATTATTATTATTATTATTATTATTATTATTATTATTATTATTATTATTATTATTATTATTATTATTATTATTATTATTATTATTATTATTATTATTATTATTATTATTATTATTATTATTATTATTATTATTATTATTATTATTATTATTATTATTATTATTATTATTATTATTATTATTATTATTATTATTATTATTATTATTAATTATTATAAAGGAAAAATTAATTTGTTATTTTGAGTCAAAGTCACTTTTGTCACAGTTTCAGTTTGGGTTTAGGAAAAATAAATCGACCATACATGCCTTGATTTGTTTCTTGGAAGAAATAGTCAAACATATTGACGATGGCCACAGTACAGTAGCGACAATGTGCGACTTAACAAAGGCATTTGATTGCATTCCTACGGATCTCTTATTACATAAATTGGAGTTTTATGGGATTCGAGGAAAAGCGTTAGACCTATTGAGCTCATATTTGACGGATCGAATGCAGTATGTAGTTTGTGGTGATAAGGAATCATCATTGCGCCCTACCTTTAGTGGCGTTCCTCAAGGTTCAATATTAGGTCCCCTTTTGTTCATAATATACATAAATGACCTGCCTAGTGCAATCGAAAATTTTTGTGTGATGTTTGCAGACGATACCACTTTTCTTTCGGTCGATGAACAAAAGGGAGACACAAGACAGATAGCTGACTGGTTTTCGGCAAATCGTTTGAAAATGAACGAGTCGAAAACTAATGATCTACTCATAAGCTCAGACAAATGGGCTTTACAATCAAAACCAGTCAAACTACTGGGAATATATTTGGACACAAATCTGAATTGGACACCACATGTTGATTACCTTAGTTCCAGGT